>JAULJZ010191628.1:0-20878 GCA_032270985.1 Heliamphora pulchella | reverse complement strand
TTTACTATAAATTTATTATTAATTGATAAGTTTATAATTTATATTATTATAAGTTTATTAATTTATTATAATTTATAAGTTTAACAATAAAATATAATAAATTTGAATAATTGAAATAATAAAATTAGAAAGAGTAGGGGCCCTATTTATAACAAAAATATATATAAAAAAATTTTAAAAGATAAAAACTAGCCGTTGGGCCGGGCCCAACGGACACTTAATCTCGGTCCTTCATTTCTAAATCGTAGCGATTTACGCCGTTTATTCAAATTTCTGACTGTTGGAGGCGTTCGTGTCGGGCCTAACAACTAGTTTTTTGGGCGGGCTTTTGGGCTTCGGCCCGGCCCAGTCCACGGACTTAGGAGAAGGCCTAGTTCCGGGATTAGGGGCTACGAACTTAGGCCTTGGCCAGGTTAGGCCGAACCCGCACAATAACGAATCTAGGGCAGTACTCAAATCGTCCACATACTATGGACTTTTTTTACACCCCTACCTATGAGTTTTCCCACTTCGTTGTTCATGCAGGATAGGGGGAGGTCATAAATTCTCACCCAAAAGGAGGCATTTTTTGGGTCAATGTCTACTGCTCTACGGTTACCATCAAAATTCTCCAATACCGGTAGATTATTATCGAAGCTCCACGGTCCATTGGCCATCACCCTGTGTTTATCCGTAGCGTGTTTGAACTGAAATAAAAATAAATTTTCTTTCAGTGGCTTACAAGTGAACCTTCTCGTCAGCTTCCATGAAACAGCTAAAGCTGCTTTCATCGCTTCCCTATTGAATGGCTTTCTTGTTAGAAGCTTCCCCACTAGGCAAAGTTTTCCCCTCTCTTCATTCATTTGAGCGTGCCTATCCTTCAGAATGATTTCATCTTCTTCATCGTGTGTTAAAACCAAGCTTTTTCGAAATTCTTCAATTGTATCCTCCATCGGGATCTCATCCAGCATCCCAATACCCCTAATACAGACAAAGAGGAGCTAACCCTGCACGAGGCAGGAGAGTCGCTCCTATGGTACCAGAGGAACCAAGGAGAGAAAATTCGGGATTCAATAAAATATGTCACTGTACAATTTAAAAGCAAAAAAGTTAAAAAATATTAGATATTTTAATTAAAAAAATAAAAAAGCAATTATAAAAAATTATCCCAAACATCCCAAACCTTTTTTATTTTGCTTAAAAAAAAAAAAACTAAATATCTAAAAAATTAAATTTTTAGACATTTCAAACAAAGCCTAAAATATTATGTGTGTATATATATATATATATATAACTATATTATGCGACATATTTGTTTCTCGGATTCCTACGCATGGAATTGCCATGCACAGGATTGGAAATCCCAGGAATGATTTTCATTGTACTGAAAGTTAAGAGCCCAATCCCATGTTTGATTAGAGAGATTCATTATTTGAAACCGATGTAAAATGACATTACTGTCTTCGTCTCGGAGAAGAGAGAGCATTAAGACTTCGTTTGTTCAACGCAATATATGTTTTATTAAAATATTTTATTTATTTATTTTTATTATTTGATTAACAAAAAATAACTAAAATAATTCTTTAGTAAAATATTTTACATAATAAGATAAAATTATTATTTTTAAATAAATTGGTATTTATTTTCATTATTTTTAATAGATGTGTCTTTTTCTAACCCTTTCAAGATTTTTAAATTTTTTGTGTTAATTTTTAAAACAAAAACATATAAGCTAACTGTAGTGGTAACTATTGTTTGAGATAGTTTTTTAAAGACTTTTTATGTGACTTTTGTCCCCTCTAGTGATATTTTCTTTACGTTAGTTTAAATAATAATACTTTTAAAATTTCTCTTATTATGAGAAATCAAAAAAGCATAAAAAAATAATCAAAAATAAAAAAAATTATATAAGACAAAAAAAGTCTTTAAAAAGCCACTTAAAAAAGTTTTATTACGATGAATCAAAAAAGTAAAAAATATAAACAAAAAAATAAAAAAAAAATCAAAAAAGATGAAAAAAAATGCCACAAAAAAGCTATTGTAAATAACAAAGCTCGAGAAGATATTGGACCGGATCCAGATATTTTTCACAACTATCTTGTTTTAATCCAATATTAAAAAAATTTATTTTGAAAATATTTTTTATGTGTCAGCCGAATACTAAAAAATAAAAAATATATATTTTCTATAAAAATATTTATATGAAAAATATTTTGCAAAGAAAATATTTTACGTTGAAACGAATGAATCCTAAAAAGCAAAAATTGAGTAATTAAGTAAAATTTCCACAGCTATCCTTAGGGGTGTTTGACAAAGTTACTGTTAGTAATTTTTAGTTTCTTGCTATTAATTTTGGTCATAAGTTACAATTTTTTTAAACACAATTTTAAGTTCTTTTTCTTCTATTTCAACTACAAATTATAAATTTTTACCACACATTTACAACTTTTACTATAAACTATAATTTATAACCTACTAGTTTCAATAATTCTAAATACTACCCTTACACCGTTGGTTGTTAATCCACCCATGTGGAGCAATTAAGACAAAATCAACAAAAGTTATAAAGAGATAGCAGCATCCAACATGCAATGACGATTTGAGGCGCTGCATATCTTTCAACATCCAGCCTAAAGCCGCGTGCCATTATTGAACTTTGTCTCCTCCCTTTGGCTATAGAAGTGCATAACTTGTATGCTGAATCTATGTGGAGTGAATCAGAGAGAGTGAAAAAGATTAACGAGAGTTGTGAGCTGTGTGTGTGAGAGAGCTCCTCTGTAATCTTTCAACAATATAGTGAAATTCATTTCTTCTGTAGACGTAGGTTAAGTTTAGCTGAACCACGTAAATCTCGGTGTTCCTTGTGTTTGTGTGTGTGTGCTTGTTTTGTGGACCTTTTCTGAACCCTAACAACTGGTATCAGAGTATTTGGAAAGGTTAGAAAGTTATTTTGTGCGAAATACGAAGCACTGACAGTAAAAGTTCAAATTTTGAAATTTGTAGTGTTGAAATTGTGGTAAGACCGGGCATTACGAAAATCAATGCAAAGCTTCGAAGAAAGATCCAAAAAAGAAGACAAAAGCAAATCTTGCCTCTACTTTAGCATCAAATGACGCCCTGATATGCTCGCTGGAGCACAAAGAAGAATCTTGGGTGTTAGACTCTGGCGCACCATTCCATTCCACCTCTCACAAGGAACTTCTAAAAAACTATGTACGTGGTAATCTTGAAAAGGTTTATCTTAGTAATGACGAACCTTGTGATATTATTGGCACATGTGAAGTGAAGATCAAGTTGAACAGATCTGCATGGAAATTGAAGGGTGTCAAGCACATACCCAACCTCAGGAAGAACTTAGTTTCGGTGGGGCAATTGGCAGCTAAAGGCTTTGTCACAACCTTTGGTTGTGATAGTTGGAAGATTTTCAAAGGAGCATTGATTATTGCACGTGGCCGGAAGAGTGGAACTCTTTATGCTTAGGCATATGGAACCTTCGCCATGAAGTTCCTCTCTTCCTCTGTCTTGGGAGATTGGTCCTTGGATAGTCGAAAGTGACTAGCCAATAGTGTGCTAATAGCTTTAGCACCGCTCATGTTAAACCTCTTCAGGATACAGTTGATGTACTCAGTTCGAGACAACTGCAAAGTATCCTTTTGCTCATCTCTAATGATCCTCATCCCAAGTATTTGTTTTGCTGAACCTAAGTCCTTCATCTTGAACTCTCTTGAGAGTTGCTCCTTCAATCTTCTAATCTCGTCCATCTCAGGTCCTGCGACTAACATGTCATTAACATAAAGTATAAGAATTACATAGCTTGACTTAAACCTCTTGAAATAGCAACAATGGTTAGCGTTGCACTTGTGGTAGCCATTCTTCTGCATAAACCCGTCAAGCTTCTTATACCACTACCTTGGGGCCTGTTTTAAACCATATAAGCTCTTTTTCAATTTGCATATAAGATTCTATTTTCTTTGTTCAGAGTCCTTCGGGTTGTTACATATAGATCTCCTCTTCTAGGTCACCATGAAGGAAAGCAGTCTTCACGTCTAACTACTCAAGGTGTGGTCCCTCTGTTGCAACAATGCTTAAAATTGACCGAATGGTAGTGGTAGTCAGTTTCACCACTAGTGAGAAGATGTCGGTGTAGTCAATCCATTCCTTATGCTGAACGCCTTTGACCACTAGTCGTGCCTTGTACCTCTTGGAATGATCATGTTTCTCTTTCAGTTGATACATCCATTTGTTGTGCAGCGCTTTCTTTTCTATGGGTAACTTGGCGAGCTCCCATGTCTTGTTGGAGATAAGAGACTTCATCTCGTCCTTCATTGCAAGCTCTCACTTACTAGAATCTCCCACCTGACATGCCTCATCATAGCATTCAGGTTCTCCTCCATCAATGAGTAATAAGTAATTCATGTATTTCTTGTTCGGTACATGAGGCATGGAAGACCTCCAGGGTACAGGAATAGGTGCCGGTGCATCTGTCTGTTGTGTGCTGCTCTGCGCAATGGGATCCTCCGCATGAGGACTCTCAACTGCCTGTTGGGCCACAGTGCTATCTGTTGGATCATCATCCCCCGCCTGAGAACTCTTAACTGCCTGTAGGGCTATAACGCTATCTGTTGGATCATTCGGCTCTGCAAATATGGGATCATCCTCTGTTGAATTACTTGAGGATGTTATGTGTCGGTCTTTATATATCACCTTCTCGTTGAATACAACATATCTGGATCGGATCATCTTCATATTTTGGTCATCCCAGATGCGATAACCAAACTTGTCCTCGCCGTATCCAACAAGAGTGCATTTTTTTGACTTTGGATCAAGCTTACCCCTGGCATGGTCACTAATATGCACATATGCAACACAACCAAAAACTCTCAAGTGTGAAAGTTTTACCTCTTTGCCACTTCATACATCCTCTGGTATTTTGAACTCTAACGGTACTGATGGACCTTGGTTGATCAAGTAGGTGGTTGTACTGACTGCTTTTGCCCAGAATCGCTTCAATAATCTTGCATGGATCCTCATGCTTCTTGCTCTCTCTGTCAGTGTTCTGTTTATACGTTTTGCTACGCCATTGTGCTGGGGTATACCCAGAATGGTTCGCTCCAATCTGATACCGTTGTCATAGCAAAACTTCTTGAACTCATTATCCTCGTACTGGCCACCGTTGTCTGATCTTAGCTTATTGATTCTCTGGCTCGTCTCATTTTCTACCATAACTTTCCATGTCTTGAATACATCAAATACATCAGATTTATGTTTCAAGAATTAAACCCATACTTTCTTGGAATGGTCGTCAATGAAAGTTACGAAGTATGACTTTTTGCAAATGGATGAGACGGTAGTCAACCCATACACATCGGTGTAGACTAGTTCGAGTCTTTGCTTCTTCGGAGTTCTGCTATTGGACTTGAAATTAACCCTCCTCTGCTTCCCTAAGATGCAGCTTTCACATAGATCGATGTCAACTGACTTCAGACCTGGTAGCTTTCCATTCGAGTGCATGATTTTGAGCCCTTTGTAGCTCATATGTCCGAGTCTTTGGTGCCATAGATTAGAATCTTCCTTGCTTGGAGCAACTACAACTGTCCTACAAGCATGCACCAGACCAGACATTGGCCATACAGTGGGAGCTGTCAGCAGGTTCATGTCTAATCCAGGAAGGGCGCATTGGGAAGCAGTGAAGTGGATATTGAGATATCTTCGAGGAACTGTTGACAAGTGTTTATGCTTTGGAAAAAGCGAGTTGAGACTACAAGGCTATGTAGACTCAGACTTTGCTGGCGAAATTGATCACAGAAGAAGCACTACTGGTTATGTCTTTACAGTAGGCACTATTGCAGTTAGCTGGGAATTGCAGATACAGAAAATTATGACATTATCAACTACAGAGGCAGAGCATGTGGCAGTAACAGAAGCTAGCAAAGAGATGATTTGGTTATAAAGTTTGTTGGCAGAACTGGGGTTCAAGCAGGTAAAGAATATTTTGCATAGTGACAGCCAAAGTGCGAGACATTTGGCGAAGAACTCAGCATTTCATTCAAGAACCAAGCATATCGGACTTTGTTATCACTTCATCAGATCATTGTTGGAAGATGGAGTGTTAGCACTAGAGAAGAATGAAGGAAGCAAAAATCCAACCAACATGATGACAAAGACAGTGACTTTAGAGAAGTTGGGGCTATGCTCAGATTTAGTGGGTCTCCTAGATCCACTAAAACTATTTAGAAGATGATCACTGTAGGGCACTCCGCAAGGGGGTGCGGGCACTCCCTATAGGGGTGCGAGCTCTCAGAAAATAGGATAAGTTCACAACAGAGCAATATCAGTTTAGTAGACACCTGTTTGCCATCACATGGTTGGAGGGGGTGATTTGTTAATCCACCCATGTGGAGCAATTAAGATAAAATCAACAAAAGTCATAAAGAGACAGCAGCTACTAACATGCAATGAAGATGTGAGGCGCTATATATCTTTCAACATCCAGCCGCTTAAAGCCACCTACCATTAACGAACCTTGTCTCCTCCCTTCTGCTATATAAGTGCATAACTTGTGTATTGAATCTGTGTAGAGTGAATTAGAGAGAGTGAAAAAGATTAACGAGAGTTGTGAGCTGTGTGTGAGAGAGCTCCTCTGTAATCTTTCAACAATATAGTAAAATTCTTCTCTCCCGTAGATGTAGGCTAAGCTTAGCCGAACCACGTAAATTTCGATATTCCTTATGTTTGTGTGTGTGTATTTGTTTTGTGGACTTCTTTGAACTCTAACATTAGTATCCGGCCAAGTAATCCTATCCCTCACGTGGGATTATATAATCTCACAACTTGACCACTAAATTAGTGGAGCTGGAAAGAAATTGAGTCTTTGAATTATGCCAGGCAATATACTAGCTTAGATTAAAAGACCATAAATCAGGTCAAATCATTCTTATTTAGATAACAAACAAGCCATATAGGAATAGTGGGATTGGCAAAGTTAGTGCTATTAGTTCTTATTATTAATTTTAATTAAAAGTTATAATTATTTTTAAAATACTTATAACTTCTACTACAAGTTATTATTATTATTTTTTTTCTATTTCAGTTACAAGTTACAATATTTACCAAATATTTACAATTTATAAGTTATTAGTTTTAACAATACTAAATACTATTAGTATAATTTTTTTGGGTGAAACCTCCCTTTTGATGAAGTCTCCTTTGTAAAATGGACAAGTACATAATAATTAAAAAAAAAATTCTAATTGCACACTTTTTTGTTAAGTATTCTCATAATAAAAAAAAAAACTTGTCATTGCACACTTTTTTGTTTAGTATTCTCATAAATACAAGTACTAAAACATTGCATACAAATGTTGATTGCAAATAAATTATGTAAGTAAAAAAACGGTTATATACAAAATTTTCAAGCAACAAATTATTAAATATTTAGAGTATTATGTTGGCAATATCACGTGTTACTCTTAATCAATAAATAATTATAACTTATGTTATGTAAGTTACTTAGGCCATGACTGTATTGATGGATTTAAGGTTGGGATTTGATTGGCAATTCTAAATAGGATTTTTATCCCATGATTAGAAGCAAATAAAGCAATTAGACAAATAATCTGGAGTGAATTGCCAATCTCATTAATGTGGAATAACTCAATCTATTAGGGGTGGTTGGGATACATTAAATTGGGATTCAATGTAGTAGTGTTAGGCTATGAAATGACTATTATGAATTTTATCTAATATCCTAAACCTATTTCTATGCTGGATAATTTTCTTTTGTGATGGCATACTAATATTTTATGTGTTAATCAATATTTAGCTGAATGTAGTAACTATTATTAAAAGAAGGTTATTTATATTGCTAAAAAATTTTGGATAAAAAATAAATTTACGAAGATCATCAGTGGCCCTGTTACTACAACTCTTTGATTTCTTTTTATTTCAAATAACGTGTTAATCTTCCTGTCAGAGGCCATATTTGGGATGAAGTAAACAATGACTTTCAGTAAATCACTCATTTTGCTGCAACAAAGCAGTTTTTTTTTTTTTTTGTTGAGTTTAACTACAATTGTTTCAAAGGCATTAATATCATTTATGCATAAATCTTAGCTTTTCAATTCACATACAAACGTAGAAGTAGATAGGCTATGTTTTTATATCCCATGAAATAATTAAATTTGGAAATGGACAAAACACGGGATTAACTATCTTAAGCCATTGATCTCCTAGAACTATTAGCGAAAGAAAAGCTAGTACCCTTTAATCATTTTTCGTTAAAAAAAACATGAATAATTATAATCTTGTACATTAAAAGTACCGAACAATTATTACTTTGAATGTAACTAAAAGAGAAAAAAAAACTTGGTGAAAACAAGATAGGATTCTCTATTATACAATGCATTATATAATGTTTAAATCAACGTTATTTTAATAAAATATTAATCTTAAATTTTATTAAAACGAGGTTATTTTAATAACGACACCGTTTTAAATACTGCATAAAAGGATGACAGAGTATATCCTATTGTGAAGACGAGGGAGGGGATTAGACAACGACGCATCCGTCTGTAATTCATACATTACCGATTCCCAATTCTATCTTCTTCCAGGACAGAAGAAAGGCCTCTGTTTCATCAGCTGCTTCTCCCTCTTTAACTCTTCCATAAAATGGAGTCTCCGTCTTCTTTATTAGTGCATCCATCGAACGAGTCCTCGCCGGAGAACCAGAAGATTCCGGTGTTGTCCAACGGTCTACTGCTTTCTTCTCCATTTACCCATCATACGCCATTAGTTCTCTTCAGGCAACCCCCAAACTTCCCGCTCAACTTCCAAGTTCAAGTTTCAGTAGCAGCAGCGGCAGCGCGCGTGGTTCGTGACTTCCACAAATCAGTTGTCTCCGCCGCTGATGGATGCCTCAGATTGTTACTCTCCTGCGCTTCCCACTCTCCGCTTCTCATTAAACTCTCCTCTTTACCTTCTCATTTCCACAATTTCTCCCAGGTAACAACTTCGAATTATCCCCAAACCTTTTCTCTGTCTCTCCGTCTTCTCCATGCGTACAAATAATCTGCCCACATCAGCATTTGCTCTATGCTTTGGTGTATAAATTTCCAAGTTTGCATATTGTTGGTGATTGATCGTTCAGTTCAGGACCTATTAATAATTATTGGTCGTGCCACAACAATTACGTCCAATTATGTTGAAAATGCGCCACACTCGAACCTCAAACCAAACTGATCGTGTGCAACCGGAAGTACTAAGGTTGCGTAGCTCGAAATTGCCTCAACTAAGAGGACTTATACCAAAATCCAAGTGTTTTGAGAAAATAAAGAAAATAGACTTGCACGGAAATGAACGAGAACTAAATTCAACTCAACTGCAATTGCACTGGAATCAAATGAAAATTAAACACCCGGAGATGTTTTAACAAGAAACCGAACTAAGAACACTTTAAAGAGAAACTGAAGATATAAAAATGCAAGATATGAAATTAAAAGTAGCTCAGAGCTTGAGTGAATCACTGCCATCCGTTATTTGTAAGTTTGCAAAACAGCCGTTACCCTTACTCTCTTTCTATTTTCCAACGGTCACTTTCAGTTTTGGCTAGTTCTTTTTGTGCCAAGTGTCTCATGTCCCCCCCTCTTTTTAGCAACCGTCTTCCACATTTTGTAGCCCCCAGTCATATATATATATATATATAGTCAATAAGTAACTTTCTATTTTCTCTCCCAACATATATCCCAAGCTGCCACATGTTATTACTCTATTCTTTGATCCATTCAACTGTCTCCACCATCTTATGAATTTTAAGATCACTTTTCCTAACTAAAATCTCAAGTGCCACGTATTATTTTCAAATGAGGTCCAAGCACATATAACTTGTTGAATTTCACTATAACCTCCGAAGTGTATATAATTTGAAACCCATCAATTTTTATTTGGGTAGTAAAGATTTTGTGGGTTAACTCTACTTTGTATTATGTATCCATTGCATGCTTAAATGGGGCCATATTGAGGTGGAATGTAACGTGTAGGTTACAAGGGCTCCCAGCATGAAGTTTTGTGTTCCATCATTTGCTTAATTTGCAATTGCAGTTTGGGAAGAGGCATTGAAACTACTTCCTCAATTGAACCTGCTGTTGGGATTTTTTTATCATCGTCGAATGCAACGGGAACAAAACCATGTACACATCGAAGAAAAAATACATGATTTAGCATAACTTGCCAAGTCCATGGACGAGAGTGATAATAAACTATATTTTGTAAAGATTACAAACCTGAGACCTAAACCACTCAAAAAAATTGATGCTCAAAACTCGAGCCTTGAAACAAAACTTGTTTTGCCACCTAGTGGCCACCCTAGTACCCCAATATTTTCCTGTCTCTCACTATATCTTTATTTCTTTGATTCACTCTCTACAAGTCTACTAGAACTCCAAAAGTTTCTATTTATAGGTCAACTCTAGAAATCTTAGTCCCTAGATAGTATATCGGTTTCGACCCACTACAATTCAAATATATATAAATAAAATCGTAAGTATATAGGTCTCGTGTAATACAAGACACACACTTAACAATCTCCACATTTACTTGAATTCTGCAAGTCATTCTGAAGATAATTAGTGTCGATGTTGATTTTACAGTTGTCGTCAATTCACCACACTCGAACTAGCAAGGCCCTTATGTCTGCACGAGATGCTCTATATTTATTTGCTGAGGTGTTTGTTGTGACCCCACCACTCTTTCCTTTTGTGCGTGTGGGTATCTAGTTGACCTCTCATCTGGACAAGAAGGCCAATCTTCTCGCCTCCGGGCAAGTGGGTCACATGGCTAGAAGGCCTTTGGGCAAATGGGCCGCCGAGCCAATTTCCTCGCCTCTAGACACGTGGCCACCAAACCAATCTCCTCGGGCAAGTGGGTCGGCCCACGGTCCACATCATCTCCAACATTAACTTGGTTCTAGGCCAGGAGTAAAGCCTAGGCACCTCTCCACTCGGGACCAAAGGAGACATGGTTTGAAGGCTAAGATTTTAGGGTTTGTCAATGGAGTTGCCTCCAAGAAACTCTAGTTATTTTTCATATTTAATCTTAGGTGAACCACGGTCGGCATCATAAGGAAGGTATCAGTTGGATTCGGAGCACCCACTGATAAAATTGCTAGGGCATAGAGTAGTTAGATCCTTTTGTGTCAGTCGTCGTCTGCTTGATCTGGTCTCGCCTCATTGGGACCAAGGAGTTAACTTCGATTTATGTATGCTACTACCAACTAGTGCTCCTGTATTTGTTGTTGCACAGTCAAATATTCCTATTCAACCTCTTTTTTTTTTCTTGGGCGCACTCAATAATTTTGATATATATATATATATATAAGGAGATCAAGGTTTATACCCATGGTATGATCTTTTACTATGGTTTCAGATCACCAATCATAGGTCTGATACTACTTGTTCGGATTTTTCACTATCCCCGAAGGCAAGGAAAGCATAAGTATGCACACATTATTGAGAAAATCACACAAAAAAAAAAACACACAAATTTTACATTGCTCGACCTACACCCGCTTAAGTCCATAGGCGAAAGATGATCTCCTATGGCCGTAGATATCATAAACATGAGACAGGAAAATATTAGGGGCACCGAGTAACCCTTGTGCGGGTAAACAGAATTTGTTTCAAGAATTGGGGAAACAATGCCCCACTTGCTCCCAAAATATTTTTCCAATGTACAAATAAATATACATATCTTCTCATGTATCTATAATCATCTGGAGAGATAGATAGAATCTCTCAACCATTAACAAACCCATTTATCCACTTGTGGGGACATAATTTAATTAATTAGTTAATTACTAAATTAATTAATTCTCGGCCTTGTTCCCATTTAATCACCATCATACCACGGGACGGCCTCCCGCTCGCAGGTCATTTTAGTATAAATAGAGAGAGTGTTGTGCAGTGGACACATACCGTTGATTTTAATTTACACAAAATAATAGAGAATCCGAACAATCACAAAAAACACAAGAATATACGTGGTTCGGCGAGGTTGCTACGTCCACAAAGTAAGGAGAAAACAATCCACTATAATTAATACGGATCATAAAGTCACTCTCTCTCTTCCTCTCTCTCTCTATAGTCTCAAACTGAGTATCTCTTATGTATCAAACTTTTCAGTCTCAAACTGAGTCTCTATAGCGTATCTCACTTAACCCTAAATGAAACATAGGATCGATATATATAAGTCTCTAGCAAAAATCCTAAAAATAACTTTAGGTTTGTCGCGGTGGTGCTCGAGCACCTTGCTAGCACGCTTGGTTTTGTCAGTCTGGCCCAGCGCTGGCTTCTGGAGCCTTGGTGATCGTGAGCCCAACTAGCGCCCCGCTAGTGTCGGCTTCTGAATTTTGAAAAATTCAAGACAAATTCAAGAGATCCTTCACATTATCCAAATATTGCTCCATTGACATTGTTTTCTTGAGATTAAAGTTTTCTCTTAAGATCATGAATGCGTGATCTAGAGAAAGAATTAAACGTGGATGCTACTGACAACCAAACTTGCTAAGCATGTTAAACAAAGTTGGATAACTTGATATGCATTGTTAAGCCTATTTCTTAACAGTTAAGTTTTTGAGACAATTGATTACTTAACAAGGTATCAGAGTTCTAGTTTCACGAGATCTTAGGTTTAAGTCTCGTAGTATATTTTCCTGTTATATTTGTTATCGTGCACTATGTGTGTTGGCGCATTTATTCAGTTTGTTCACCTCTCCATATGCGAAATAGGGTCACACGTGAGGGGGAGTGTTGGATAGCCTGATATTCATTGTTGGGTCCATTTTCTAACAGTTTAAGCTTCTGGGACAATTGGTTACTTAATAAACATCAATAACATGAGGCAGAACATATGGTGAAAGAGTTGTGGAAATGCAAAATAATGAAGTGATCAATTGTTTTCCACATGGAATAATCATAATTTGGAAGCAAATTTCCAGAAGGTTCAGCAATATGAGTGGACAGAACTCCCAATTCAAAAAGAAAGTTAGCTCTGAAAGCATTTTTGATCTATGTCTTCCAAACAAAATAGTTTGAAGATTCGAGCTTAACTGTAACAAATGAATGAAAACTTGCAAAGAGAAATGATAAAAATGAAGGAAATGCTACAGATCCATGTGTATTTGATTGTTGTGGTGCTGTGGTAGAAAAAGGTGAAATAGAAGGTGAATTTGAATGCTACTGCAATTTGTAGAAGACGAAGATGAAGACAACCTGGATCACAACAGACTCGCTCTGATACCATATGAACTTGTAGAAACTAAGTGAAGCTTCGTTTCATTCTCAATGATCAATCAAAGGGCAGTACTGTATATATAGAGCCTTGGAAACAGACTCCTTAATTAACTCACTAACTTGTGTAACTAGCTAACTGACTAACCACGTCAACTAACTTTGTTGTGTGATATATTCAACAGATATCACTGCTACAATCATGGCAATTTCAATTTGACTTGCATATTAACTTAGGCTGTGTTTGGATTATGGATATGCAAAGTGATATATCATGCAAAGGAAAATGATAGGGAAATGAAAGAAATAACTTTAACTTACTTCGCATTATTATCTTCTTATATTTTCCTTTACCTTTTCTTCTCCCTCCATAAATTCATGATCCAAACACCGCCTCAAGGACCACCTGTTTTCCCATCCACAGCAACCACTATATGAGCCTGTGTTTGGCCTGGCTTAAAAGCAAGGCTTTTTGGCTTTTTCTACAAAAAAAGCCACTTGGTTTGCCTTAGCTTGGCTTTTTGGCTTTTTTCTCTCACAAAAAGCCATGATTTGACATCTACTTTTTTACAAAAAAGCCAAAAAGCCAAAAAGCCACTAAAAAAAGCTAGTCCAAACACAGGTTGAGTATGTTTTAGTAATTTCATCTTCATTTATCCAAGTGCAATATGAACCAATTTCAAAGGAAATGACTGTTTGTAATGCCAACTTTATTATTATTATTATAACCACAATCAGTATAATTGTCTGTATTATAATTCTGTTATCATTGAAACTGTCCTCATGTACCTTTGCAGTGCCAGAATAATGTCTTTAGCCTAAAAAATGATACACAAAGTCACAAACATGGGAGTATGATGCTTCTAGGAGACTCATTCGGTTTTTCTTCAAGGAACCATTTAGGCTTAATTATTTCCTTAATTTGTTGTTTATACGAACTCTACATTATAAGTTGATTTATGTGGTTTATGAAGTAGTTGGAGTACCCTTAACTGACAATTGGATTTTACTTCCAGATCCGTCAGAAAAACTACCGGAATTTAAGCTCTCTTTCCAATCATAATTTTGCTGCCATTTTACCTGGTGATTCAGTGGCAGGGGTTGTTGTGGCCAATGGGATACTAAACTTCTTGAACATCTACAACACACTGTTGGTTGTCAGGCTTGTTTTAACCTGGTTCCCTAACTCTCCTCCAGCAATTGTTAGTCCCCTGAGGTACACCTTTAGATATTTGAAGTCCCTTTGATGCGTTAAATCTTTGAATCCCATGGATCTAAACATTATAAAGAAGTATGTCTTTTTCTACTTCACATATCTGTTGTCAATATTTTATGATTCATGATATGTATCTTATGATTCGATACACTAAAGAGGTAAATCGATACATATCGCATATCGTATCAATGATACATAATGCGATATATACAATAGTTTAATACTTAACTCTTTAGATGAATTTAATCTATGATATTAAATATTATTAGAAAGTTTTGCATGGTTAAGATATTGAAAATATTTCTTTTTAATATTTGCTCGTCTTCATAAATATCTACTTGTCTAGTATTAAGTATTTTATGACATTAATTTATAGTCACTAATAGTTTTCTCTTATGAACACACTGGTTAAAAACTCAAAAAATATACGTTAAAAGTTTAAAACTTAAATGGTATGCTAATACATAGTTATCATAATCTTGCGATTCAAGATTTAGTTCACGATTCAATTTACGATTTATGCATAAATTGATGCGAATCTATGAGTGAATCTATTTTATGATAGAATTCGATTCACGAGACGATTCACTATTTATTGAAAAAATAATATTTGAATTATTTTAGGTGCAGTGGGATGAGAATAACGTCAGCTGTTGAATTATTTTAGGTCTTGGTAATCGCAAGCGATTAAAAATTATACCAAACACACACAATAAGACACTTGCAATTTTTTACGTAGAAAACCCCAACTCGGGTAAAAATCACGGGACTACTCCAAGTCTAAGTAATCAAGTACTAAAAGTCGAACAGTTACAAGACACCCGCTTACAGACTTTGATCGAATTCTCAATCCAAACGTCTTAAGCTTGCTTGCCGAATTCACGTGTATCGTTCTCCACTTAATCACCACAGTAACGAATCCTTAAAACTACACACCGCAAAAATCCTCCGTCGGTAAACTTAGAAATCTATTTGAGTCGAACACGAATGATCTTCGTCTTTTTGAGACTCGAAAGGTACTTCAGTTTATATTTAAATGCTTTGGATTTTATGTGTTCTGAAGTGATTTTCGAGTCATAGGGTATGCCCCTTTATATAGGCATACAAATCCAACTGTCAAAGTTTCAGCGAAATTAAAATTGTCAAGGGTTCGCTTGAGCGAACCTAAGACCGCTCGAGCGGTTATATGGTAGATTGCATTTTGCCAGAACTGCTCTTGCACGAGCTTGCTTCAATTACTTGTACTTCTAACTTCAGGTCTTATACATTTGCTTTCTGATATGATATTGATTCTGACCCAAGATATTTAATTAAATTGAAACTCTAAAATTCATGAGACTCCTAACTCCAACAAGAGTTTTAGTATATCTGTGATTTCTAATTGAATTAGGCGTTTTACATCAAGAGTTATAAAGACAACAAAATTCCTTTAATCATAGGCATTTTAAATTAAACAGAATTGTCAAAATCTAAATAGACTCAAAGTTCTAATATTTACGATTCATGTGATTCTTAAAATTGTCATATCCAACTAATCTATATCTCCTACTTACCACTTTTATATTATTTTAAAAATACTATAATATAATTTAGTGCATTTATTGTAAATATAAGATATAATCATGCACAATTTGTTGCTCATTTGGTGATTAGAGAATATAATATGAATAAGGCAGCCAGACTGGTTCAATTGATGTGAAAAATGTTAAAAAAAATATTTTGTAAGGATTTGAAAGATAATAATAGCACTTTCAATAATTTTATATTATTATTTTAGTAAACAATCATAGTTTAATATAATATGGGTTAGATCTGCTAGACTCAACGATTACACAATATTATTTTCATACAATAAGTACACAAGACATGTTTAAAAATGTATTATGTTTAATCTATAAGGAGTTTTTGCTCTTACTTCTATTATTTTACTCATCTTGAAACTTTTTGGTCTATTTTATAAATTTCAAAATAGAATATACTATAACTTCTTAAAAAATCTTATAATTGTTAGATTTGAGCGAAAATCTTTTGTTTTAAAAGTAAATATCTTCCTAATTAGATTATGTAATCATGTTTTATTTAGATGTTTAACGTTATACTTATAGTTTATGCTGAATTTTACGATTTTCGATTTGATTCAATTCGATTCACAATTCATAAAATCAAGATTTCGATTCATGATTTAACAACTATATGCTAATATAATATAAAGAACATATTATATATGGTAAATTCAACTTGTGTTATAATAATGCATTTACTTGTGATATTTTTTTGTTGTATTTCATGTGTATTAGGTGTTGATTCATGCATATTTTTATTTTTAAGAATTATATTTTCACAATATTAATAATTAACATTATTTAATACTTTATTCTTGGAAAACATTTTGTGTGATATAAAGTATACATATTTTTGCAAAGTCTTTTTAAATATGCTAAACATCTTATGATTCTTGATACGATACCCGATGCGAAAAAATAGAAAAACAATACAAGATTCGTATTTCGATTTGAAATCTATGCCTCCATACTATGTACATGGTCTGAAACTTAGAAACCGGCAGCAGGACTGTTGCAGCAGCTCTTGATCAATGGTTATTGTTGTCCTATATTGCCTGAGATCCATGGGCATTGTAGCATATAAGTTGGACAGGGGTGTTTGATGCAACAAAATACAACAAACTGCATCTCTCACACACAGGGGGAGGGGAAGGGGGGGTTGGGTGGAGAGAGAGAGAGAGAGTAATCATTTGTCAAGTTCTAGTATGAAAGAAGTATGTATTTGGGGGGAATTTTTTGTCCCATAACAAAAGAATAAAAAAATTTAGTGATTTTTAGTTTACCTACAAAGAGAGATAGTCATCTATTTATATTAGTGGAGTATATTTACAAAGAAATGAAAAATCTACAATATAAGAAATAAATAAAATAAAAGATGTCAAAGATATAAAAGAAATGCTAATTTTCTAATAAATATTATTTTCAATACTCCCCCTCAAGCTGGGACAAAGATATCAATCAATCAAGCCCAGCTTGATAACTGAAAACTTGAGCAAAGATGGTCCTACTGGTTTAGTAAATATATCCGCAGTCTGAGATGTTCAAAAACGGGAAAAGCGTCGTTTGAAAACTCGTGTTAGCTCGTTTTAAACCACCTTCTACTTTTGAACCAGTTCTTGACTCCAAACGTTGCGACAAAAAGAAAGGCGCACTGGCAGCTCGTAGTCGCGGCAAACGCACTTTAATTGTGAACTTTATAAGGATGACCACTACGTAAGCCTTTGACGAAGAAAGCTCTTCGAGCTTTCCTTCATTCATTGCTAAGCCAAGGTCTCAGGTCTCCGAGTCAGCCTGCGGGTTTTACCATGGTTTGTGCTAGAGAGGGATCTCCTAAGGGCAAATGCATTCCCTTTTTGTCTATCATTTTTGACTACAATGGCACATCACTAGCCTTGCCTTAGCTCTTTTCTTGTTCAATGCTGTAAAACGAGGCCTCGACAGATATAATGGATAGAAACTCCTACTCTAATTAATTGATGAAAGAGTGAGCCCCTCTTCAGAGAAAGCAAGGAAAGCACCCTACGTCTCTTATCCCCAAGAGGTCTTTCTCCACTTGTAAGCTTTTTCAAAAAACTATAGATGAAGAGACAAAGGAGGGGGTCATAGTGCCTGTTCAAATTTTTTCTCGAATAAAATAAATGTCCACTTCTATATGTTTAGTCCGTTTATGAATGATTGAATCTGAAGTAAGTATAATAGCAGACTTGTTGTCACAAAATAATAGAGATGATCTTTTTTCTTTAAACCCCAGTTGAACAAAGATAGACCGAAGCCAAAGTATTTCTTAAGTGCCCTGTGCTATAGCTCGATACTTTGCCTTAGCTGAAGATTGTGAAACAACTGTCTGCTTTTTACTTTTCCATGATATAAAATGATGACTATAAAATGTACATAAACCAGATGTAGAACGATGGTCAGTTTTAGATTCAGCATAATCTGTATCAGTAAAACATGAAAGTCCAGGTTGAGTACCAGCAGAGAAGAATAAACCAAGATTGGGACAGGTTTTGAAGTACCTCAAGATATGAAATACTGCATCTAGATGAGCCTTACGAGAGGCATGCATAAACTGACTAACTATACTTACTGCAAAAATCAGGCCTAGTCTAGTATTAGGAAGGTAAATCAGTCGGTCAACCAAACACTGATACATAGATGGATTAGGAAGTAACTCTCCAGATTCAGCAAAAAGCTTAACATTCAGATCCATCAGAGTAGATACTAGTCTAAACCTTAATATGTTGGTGTCCTGAAGGAGATCAATAGTGTACTTTCTCTGTGAAAGGGATATCCTATGATGAGAACGGATAACCTCAATACCGATGAAGTACTTGAGGGGACCTAAATCCTTAATATCAAAAACTCTGCCAAGATCCTGTTTTACTTGAGCAACACCTGATGTATAATCTCTAGTGAGAATAATGTCATCAACATATACTAATAAAATGATACAACGACCATCAGGACGTCTACGAATAAAACATGTGTGGTCAGAGTGGCATTGGGTAAAGTTTATAGACAAGATAACATTACTGAACTGACTAAACCCTGCCCCGGATGACTTTTTCAGTCCATAAAGAGACTTATGAAGGCAACATATCTTCTCAAAATACTCTCCTTCATCCTGAAAACCTGGTGGAGGATCCATATATATGATACCCTGTCCTACATTGGTGGGAGATAGAAACTTAATCTGTTATATAACGAAACTTGTGGGCTACTATTAATAACTTGATTTATGTATTTTGGACCACGCTGTTAGACTCTTTATTCAAGTTATTGGGCCAATGGTTCACTTGAGTCGTTACAAATGGTATCAGAACCAACCTTGTTTCCCATGTAGGGCTCCGTGGTGGTGTGGATAAAGGAGTAGAGGCCCTGAGATTGTATGCCTTGTGTACGCTAATGGACTGCTCTCTGTCTACTAATGGGTTGTTATCCACACCCCAGCTAGGAGAAGAATTTGGGTCACGCGACAAGAACGTTGCGTCTTTGAGTGGGGGATATTGTGATACCCTGTCCCACATTGGTGGGAGATAGAAACTTAATGTGGTATATATAAAGAAACTTGTGAGCTACTACTAATAACTTGGTTTAAGTATTTTGGGTCGCGTTGTTATGTTCTTTATTTAAGTTATTGAGCCAGTAGTCACTTGGGTCGTTACAATATAGATAGTTTCAAATAAGTTACTGTGAAGGAAGGCATTCCTAACATCCAGTTGGTGAAGAGGCCAACAATTTGAAGCGACCAAGGATACAAGAAGACGAACAGATGTCAATTTTGCATCAGGGGCAAAAGTAGCATCAAAATCTTTACCAGAAACTTGGGTAAAGCCTTTAGCCACTTCACACTGAAGACCCACTTACACTCCATAGTCTTCTTACCAGCAAGTAAAAGCACAAGTTCCCAAGTACAATTAGTTTCTAAGGCATCCATCTCTGCTTTCATAGCGGTGACCCACTGTGGATTCTGGATAGCTTCAGACACAGATCGGGGAATTCGCATAGAAGGGATCTTTCCAAGGAATGCATGGTAAGAAGCTGAAAGACCATCATAAGAAATATATTGGGAGATAGGATGGTTAGTATTGCTAAACCAAACCATAACAAGAAGGGGGTTTGCGAGTACGAGGAGGATAATGAGTTGGGCAATGTTTTTGAACAAAACAAGTAAACCTAAACACCCTCGGGAGAAGAGGAAATAAAGTACAATTGGGTTGAAGAACCTAAAGTGGAGCTGAACCATGTAAAGTTCAACTAGGAGTGCGGTTCTTAAATGTATTCACCGCCATTATCAAATCGTATTCGACGACCAACAACGTTAAATTGGGTTTTGACCATTTTGAGAAATTGAACAAATATGGGTAACACATTAAATTTTCATTTTAGTAAATAGATCCATGTGCAACGAGAATGGTCATCAATAAAAGTCACATAATAACGATGTCCAGACAAAGTAGCAACTGGGGAGGGCCCCCATATATTCGAATGAATAAGACAAAAACTACCAGACATACTGTTAAGTTAAGGGTATTATTGTACTTTTAGTATTTTGTTGATCGTATTGTAAATAACAAGGAATAGGGTGGAAACCCTAAGTTTTGTGCTCTCATTCATTTTTCTTCTCATTCTCTCTCTTCCTCCTTTTCTCCCACACTTTTCAATAATTCTAACATGGTATCAGAGCCCGATCCTACGTAAACTTCTTCCTTTTTTCGTTTTTTGTTTCCTCTCAATCGTCTGATTTCGAAAAAAAAAATCAAAAAAAAAACTTCCATGATGATCGTCTGGGTCCCAAAACTTGATTTGTGATTTTTTCCAATTTTTTCCATAATTGT
>JAULJZ010191617.1:0-20879 GCA_032270985.1 Heliamphora pulchella | reverse complement strand
TCAGATGCAACTGGTGCTTTGAAAGCACTGCGATCAGTAAGAACATAAGCTCTGGCCTGCGGTGGTCTGGTCTGCCCACCATAACCCTGAGTCGTCGGCTGCCTTACAGACTGTGATGAAATATCTCCCTCTGCAAACCTAAACATCTGGGCCCTAGGTTGCTGAGGAGCCTGCCATCTTTGCGCACATGGAGCAGTTGGCGCCCCTGTTGCACTCTGAACATTCCCTTCCCAGGGACAGTACTTACGGACGTGCCTGGACTGACCACACCCATAGAATACTGGTGGGTCTCTCACTTGTGACTGGACAGACGCTGAACTCTGTACCTGGCCCTTCTGCTGGCACTCAACTGAACGATGTCCTGGCTGTCCACATCGATAACAAATCAGCCTTTTCTGTTCTGGCCTTCCTGTCGAAGCCACTAAAGGTGTAGGTGCGGATGACTGCGGCTGATATGACCCGGAAAAATGAGAACTCAGACCCGACGACCTCCGGTGCTTGCTCCTGTGCCCCTAAAGCTGCGTACTCCATCACTCTACTGGCCCATACTCTCTCTCATTCTGCGGCTCTCTACTAACGAGTGCTCTACTCGGATGGCAGCTTTCACCAGTGCGATGTACACCTCCAAACCTAGAGCTGCAACCCTATCCTTGATGGCAGGTCGAAGGCCCCCCTCAAATCTCTTTGCACGCAACTCCTCCGTAGAAACCATTTCAGCTACAAACCATGATAGATTCGCGAACTTGGCCTCATACTAGACCACTGAAAGATTTCCCTGAACAAGGGAGAGGAACTCCTCTTTGTAAGTATCCCTCGAAGATCTCGAAAAGTACTTCTCCAAGAAGACTCTCGTGCAAGCAGCCCATGTGTCATCTACTGTGGTCTTGGCAAACTTCCACCATTCTCTAGCATCTTCCCTCAGTTGGAACGCCACCAACTTTACGCGTAAGGTATTCTTCTCAATATCCAGCGTATTGAAGATCGTCATGGTCACTTCCAATCACTCAGTAGCAACCTTGGGGTCCGGCTCCTCCGAAATGGTTGGAGGATCCAACCGCCGGAACTCCTTCATGGCCACAGAAGCCCTTGGCTTCGGAACCTTTACTCCAGCATTGGTAGCCTCAACCATAGCTCTCATAGTGGCAAGCATCTCCTGGACAACGTTAGCACCGCCCACTTGTTCCTGTGGGGTGTGAACGTTCCCTTCTTCCGGAACCTGAGCATAAGCACGACCTCGGCCACGACCTCATCCCTGCACTCCTCGCGAGGGACATAGTTCTAGAGAAAGCAATATAACAAGATAAGCTTTCCTACAATATGTTACTACGTAGCATAAACACATAACGCAGGTAAGCATGCTACACGTAGCCACTTAAGGTTATGTAAACACGTCTCACATACCAAGGACAACCAAGAAGACGGACGCGTCAATTTGGATAACGTATTCAGATTCCTTACTAGAAAACACGTTGGCCAAACGCATTTCTAACTTGGCGTCCAAATATGTTAGTCCAAATGCCTTGAGGCAAAACTAGTTAATCCTGAGATTCAACCTCCATACCCACATATACACAAACGATCATGCTCAAAAGGCTATCAGCGTGTTATAGAAACATCTAAACACATGCAAGCAAGCATACTCAATCAACCTCACCAGGTGATAAGCTCTCTTCCCATGGCACTTAGGTATTTGAACCTAGAGCTCTGATACTAAGTTGTCATCCCCCAAATCCAGGGTCACGTGAAAATCCACCAAACACCAGTTTTTATGAAAAATAGATTTTCATACATTCAAATCCACCTGTTGAAATCAAATAAAAACCAAGCATACATCTCTCATAAACAGTAGATATCCATATTCAACAAGCATAATTTATCGCCCCGAGACATACAAAACACGCCTTCAGCAAGCATACAAAAAGGAAAACTACTAGAGTCTTCCGTCAACACGGCCACCACTAGATCAACTCCTCTAGATCATCATCCTCATGTCCTGAAAGTGGTTTTACAGCAAAAATTTCACACCGTGACCCAAAGCCAAATAGAAACAGACTATATAAAGTTGTAAAGTAGGATATGTAATCATATGGTGGGAGCCAGCTCAACCACAAGTAAAACTAGGCATTATAACTAATGCAAACAACAGTTAAAGAAAATTATAATCAAAACGTTGCTTTGCACTTTGAACACACAACCGAGAAAAGAAATAAAATGGTTCCTATGTACCAACTCCGTCACAAGGAGACAGATGTAACAACTACAGACTCCTGCCTCTTTACCCAATCCCTACACATCGTAGGACCGGTTAGGTAAATGTAAGTTCTATACGAAGCTACCACAACGTAAAAAGCTTAATTTACGGGCCCAAAACCCGAGGGTACAAAGCACCTAACTGCTTAATTTACGGGAACTAATCGGAAGGTACAAAGCACCTACTCTGCGTACGTTTCTGGACTTACACCGAGAGCAACTCGTGCCAGATATCCGTTATCCTAGTACATTGAAAGAATCATTTTACAAAACCAAAACGTTTTCACATTTATACCAATGATCCATCTATTAACATGGAGATCAAACAAACATATAAATCTATCCATTAACAAGGAGATCAAACAAAACATGTAAAAACATGAGTTTCAAAGCAATACAACAAATGTCTAAAAAGGGAATCCAATCCATCTACCATGGAGATTAACAGGTATGTAAGAACACACACTTTTATCAAACATTTTTAATGTTGAGCCCCAACCCCAAAGGTCAACTCCAAACCTCCAAAAGAAAACATATTTTTCCCAAAGTTTTCATAAAAACTCCTTTTCAAACCATTCCCTCCGAAAACCAACCTCCAAAACGCGAGATTACATGAATCTATCGCTTTAAAACCATACGAGAAAAGAGAGGGAAACCAAAACCCAACCACCGAATCACCAACAGCCCACACAGAACCCCAGTCGACTGGCCCAAGCCCCTAGTCGACTAAAAACTCTCGGAAAAAGAAGAAAAACCAAAATAGGAACATATCAGTCGACTGACCTGAAGGTCTAGTCGACTGACTCTCAAAAAGCAAGATCCAGTCGACTAACCACCATGATTCAGTTGACCGACCTTCCCCAGAAAATGATTTTAAGCCACGATTTTTGCTTCTAAACCCCAAATCAAACCTCCAAACATCCGTATAACACCCTCGAACATCCACACGTCCAACCCCGGCATCAATATCTCAAAAGAAAACTCTCGGAACACACTTCCATCCACCAAAAATGATGAAAAATGGTTTTACAGCCAAAAACCCATCTTTGAAACAAAGTTGATTTTCATGCGTTTTAAAACGGTAGAAACATGTATGATTACACATAGAACCCTCTAGCAGTTATATAGTCTAAAATCCTACCTCAATGAGTCAAAACTCGATGCTTCGATCCATGTGCAAAACTGAGCTTTATCGGAATAAAATTTCGTCCGGATGGATGCGTAGACCATGATGCCAACAACAAAGATCGGCTGGTGGATCGTAAAAAATTAAGCCCCGGGCCCCCGAGAAGTTAGAGAGAAGGTAGAGAGAAAACTAAAAAAAACTTAGGAGTTAAGTTTTAAAAATATTTTTTGAAAATATCTAACTCCTGATATTTATAAGCCTCCAAAATATCTTTTTTTTTGAATTTTTAAAATTCGAACTGAAACTCCTTACAACCCCTAGGACCAACCCAGCATACTCAGATAAACCAAAACACACATCAAAACGCATATAAGCATATTAAAGCGAAAATGCCTAAACGTATTGAAAAACACCGAATATGCATATATATCAAAAATGAAACGGTACAAGGTCTCACATGTTACCTCTCAATATAGCAAACAAATACATAGCGATAACCTTTATCTTTGCCTCAAAATCTTGGTAAGGCTCTCTAGATCTGTGGTTATAAACTTGATTTGGTTCCTTCTCGTACGCCATCTCAAGCTCTTTGTGCCTTATAATGAGGTAAAACCCCTATTTTTGCACATCATACTTGTTTAGGGTTACCGTTGTTTTCTAGTAGCATTATTCTTACTTCTACCACTTATTTGGCTATCTTTTTTGGTTAGTTGGCATCTATTTAATGGAAAATATAACTGAATCCAGTGACAAAAATATCTCAAAGTCCTGTCCGTTGGATTCTTCTCATTCTCAACATGCACGTGCTCATTACATTAGTAATGTATTGTTGAATGGGAAAAACTTTGCTGCTTAGAGTTGATCTCTTCATCTCTTTTTCGAGAGAAAAAGCAAGTCTAGTTGGTTTTTGGAGACTGAGAGTACACCACCTTCAGAGACTTATCCTAAGCGTGTTTAGTGAGATATTAATAATTGCATTATCTTGGGTTGGTTCTTCAATTCTATGAAAGAATATGTTTACAATATGTTCACAATATGTTCTTGTATCATGATATTACTGCGTAGTTATGGACTGCATTGACATAGGTATACGCGCATATCTGTAATAATGTTCGTATTTTTTTAACTCTATCAGGATATTTTTCATACCTATCATGAGACTTTATGATTCTTTATGGTTGAATATTTTGGGTACGTACAGACTCAATGGGAAGAGTTGACCCAATATAAGCCATTAAGTGATTTTCTAGATGCGACAACTTCTATAATGGTTAAACAGCTTTTCTCATCATAGACATATCAGTTCTCAATGGCTTTTAAACCTAAATTCAAGTCTCTCCATATTCATATTTTGAACACCTCTCTCATGCATTCCTTATACAAAGCCTTTGCTACTATAATGGTGAGAAGCGTCAATGTCAGTTACTCTAACCCGTTCCTCCCCTCGTATTTGAACTTCCAACTATGATTGATTAGATGGCCCTTGCTACTAGTTTTGGATCTCTACCATGACTGGAAAGGTTTTTTTGTTAATATTATGGTAAAGTGGAACAAACTAAGGCTCGCTATTTCAAATTTCACCTCGAAATAAAGCAAGGCTTCGCTTGGATCTGTCTCTGGTTCTAAGTCCTCTCGTACTGCTGCTATTGCTGAGTATATTGGAAGTTCTGAGCTTTCTATACTATCTTACTTTAGTAGTCTCCAATCTTAGATTGGCTAGCTTCAACAACTTGGCCCCTTAACTGCTTAAACTCATCTCTGACTCTCAATGCTACTTTGGCCTTAAGTATTCTTAATGTTTTACATACTTGGTATGAGAAAACTACTTGTGCTTTAAATTCCAAAACTAATGATCATATGACTGGCAAATTGTCTTTATTTTCTGCTCTTGTGACTTTCGCTAATCACATTATTTGTCTCGTTTATGGCCCCACCTCATTTATTTGTTATAACGGTGTTGTGTCTTTTCTTTTTATATAATTTTTGATTTTGTTCTTCATGTTTCCGATTATGTCTTTAATCTCTTATATGTTAATCGTCCTACTAAAAATCTTCATTATGTTATCATTTTCTTACTTATACATTGTTTGCTCTAGGACTCGAGTTCAAAGAAGATTTGGTAAGGGATACGAGCATGATGTGTTTTACTACTTTGAGGAGCCACCTCTCTTGAGTCTTCAGGCTTCTATCTTGCTAGAGTCTTCCTCTTAACATTTTTTCATTTCAAATTCTATACTCGCATGTCTATTTATGACATGAAAACTTTTAATATTTATGTTTGTTCTTTCTATCATTAATTAAAGCATGTAAATACAATAAATTTTACTATGTGATGTGTGAATTTTCTGAAAACACTAGCATTAATTATATTCCTCCCATGCATTGTATATCTAGTATTTTTATCTTATTCATTCGGATGTATAGGGATCCCTCCCGATTGCCGCTTTGTTTGAACATTGTTATTATGTGACTTTTATTATTAACTATTCCCGATGCACATGGGTATATTTATTAAAAAAAAATTTGATGAATTGCGCTAATTTATTTAATTTCTCCAAATGGACAAAACATAGTTTAGCAATGTACAAATAAGTACATTTCTGATATTTTTTGTTCCCACCTCATTCAGATGGATATCCTACAACGACTCAATTGTCTTTATACTCCCGAAGAGAATTGTGTTATAAAACGAAAAAATTGCCATATTATGTTTTTGTTCATTATCTTCTCTATGGCATGCATGTACCTAACTCTTATTGGGATTTGACTATTCTTATTGTAGTTTACCTCATTAATCGCACTTTTGGTCAAATTCTACATGGTTTGGCTTGCATTTAGGTTCTTCAGCCCGATGATACTTTATTTCCTCTTCTACTTAGGGTGTTTGGTTATACTTGTTTCATCTATAATTGTTTCCTAACTCATACAAAATTGGATAATAAATTGATTAGATAGATCTTTTTGAGTTATTTTACTATGTCCAAAGATTATCGTTGTTATAATCTAGTGTCTCGTTAATGCTTCACTTCCTTGATGTCATTTCTTATGAGAAGATTCTTTTCTATAGTTGTAGGGACCCGATTTCTTTTAATTTGAAACATTTGATTAAGCCTTGTGAACTAACGTTTTATAACGGAAAAAAATTTAAAAATTTAATCATTAGTATGATTATTAATGGTAATTATGTGCTTACTTATGCATGAAATTAATTATCAAAATTTTTGAATGAGCCTTGTGGCGTTGGGACAAAATTTGAAAACTATATACACTTTCTCTTTTCTTGGTGTGTTGTCCAGTGAGGGACCGCTCGAGCAGTCCCGAAACTGATCGAGTGGTCTGTGGTGGAGAGAGGCTTTAAGTTGCAGGTTTGAAATGTTTTGTTTCATTCTCTTCTCTTCTCTCTCTCTCTCTCTCTCTCTCTCTCAGATCTGATAGAAACCCTAGAATTGTTGGAGAACACCCTTGAGTCCTTCTACTCATTCCTCGGTAGATTCTTTTGCTCATTCTTTGGCTCTACGTTGGTGGGAGATCATCCTAGGCATTGAGAGCTTCTTCCTCATCCTTTGGTTGGCGATTCTCGTGGGTAGAGTTTTCTAGAGGCTTAGCCCTTATTGCTTTAGTATATTTGAAGATTTATTGGATATGTGTTGTATATTTTGTGTTTATTCATGGAAAGATGAAAAATCTATATTTTTAAAAATGATAGGTTATGGGTTTGGGTTAAGGCATGTTAAATCTCAAGGTTTTGGAGGTTTTGGAGTGTTGTGATCTTGTTAATATCATGCAGGAACCTTTAACTTGAGTTTTGAAAAGGTTAGGGTTTCGTTTTTGTCAAAACCTTAGAGATTTAGAGGTTTTTGGGTCGTTGAACACAAATGGTAAAATTGGATGGATTTTTGATAAATTGCGACTTGTATCATCTTATTGATAAGTAGATTTCATGAAACTTAGGAATTGGTGAAAATGATTTAGGATTGTGTTGTGAATTTTGAATAAATTTCAAGAAATGTTGGGTGTATGTGAAAGCATAAGTTATGTGACTTGATTGTAGTTGTCATGTGAACTCAAATACAAGATGATATTGATATTTGAATTGTTAATAATTGGAGCTATTGTGGTGTTGGGTTTGATGAGAGGAACCAGTTTGATAGTTGGACTCGTGGTGGTGTAAAACGTGAATGATATAATTAAAGTACCATGTTATTGAAATGTGTAACTATGATTGAGCTCGAGTAGTTCCTCGGTGAAAGACCAAAAACTTGTGCAATGTATGGTAGACCTTTCTCTTGAGTTAATCCCCGTAAAAGTGTGCTCTTGGACGGCCCACCCATTGATGTTTTTGAGAGAAACTAAAAATGTGCACTCTCATGTCGGGTTATAGAATGAGTATTTATCCATTGGGCCTTGCGTAGCTTGGTGGTGATAAATACGCTGAGATCTATAGGCGCCGTCTGGCTTTGGTACTTAATTAAATTAAAGAAAGAAGTGTGTGTGTGTGTGTGTGTGTGTGTGTGTGTGAAACTGTTGAATGTAATTGCATTATGAACATAAGGAAACGATATGGGGCTAAAGACTAAATGAGATGTGTGCATTGGTTTTAATAAAAAGGAAATTCGATTATATGAACAGGAATTTATAAGAAAAATGGATTCGATTTTAGGTTTAAACGTATTGTGCACTTACGTAATCATCTTCGCATGTCTGCATATGTTCATTTTTAATCTTTTTTCTACGGGGCTCGGCTCACGGTGCTTAACCCAATTCAGGTGATAATGGAAAGAAGGTGTTCGAATGAGAAGCTTAGTCTCAAGGACCATTTTTGAAGCTTTTGGGAATTGAATTACACTCATATAGGAATATCTTTTGAGAAATATATATCTTGTAAATGTAATTCGCTTGATACAATGTTGGAGGTATTCATTTTTTAAGGTCTTAAGGCCACGCACTCATATATTGCATGCATGAAAGGACAGTGTTATCATTTCATGGGATGTGTGACGAACAAATGGTGATTTCGTATAGTTTAGGAAGGTTTTAAGATATTTTCTTTACTATTTTTACTCTTGTACTTATATAATGGGTAGTATGAAAATTTATCTTTTCAAGTACTTAGAAGTGAAAGGTCAAGTTTTTTAGAACAAAAGTGAGGAAGTTGTCCAGGGCTGGACCGCTCGAGCGGTATATTGAGCAGTCTCATTCACCTCTCAGTTTCTCAAGCTACAAGAAAATATATTGCAACCTCTGAGAGACATCTCGAGTGGTCTTTTGACCGATCTAGCGGTCTCGAGCGGTCTGGCTGGTTGGGCAATTTTTGTGTCTTTTTATTTTGAAACCTATTTTCCAAATTGGTGTTTCGTTATGGTTCTAAAACTATTTTTTGTGTACTCTACACTTCAAATCATGGTTTACTTTTGATAAAATGTTTCTATTTTTGGGGGGCTTTTCTGCATGGATCTTTAAGCTATTCCTGGTTACGAAGTCGAGGTATTATAGATTAGTATTAGAGCTCTAAGTTCGAATATTTAGGAATCGTGGGAATAGTTGATTCATTACGTGAGAGCTTTCATTGAAGTGTGAAATTCATGTATTGGTGTGTTTGCATGAGATATCTTGGACATAACTTGACATTTGCATACTATATGGTATTTGGGTATGGAGATTGGACTTTTTAGATGGCATGTCTTGCCTTTGGGCAACCGGTCGACTAGTTTGGAGTTCGAGTTAGAAAGACATTTGGCCGACGTCTTTTCTACCCAGAAATACAAACGAGTTACCTAAATTAACGTATTATTTCGATTAGTCCTCATCGTTATGTGTTGCATGAGGCGTGCTAATGTGATGATGTGTGTTATGTGGTATCATATTGAGGGACGGTGTTGTCCCTGAGAGATAAGTGGGTTAGATCTTGATGTTGATATCTTTTTTCATTCTTTCTTATATAAAGCGATGTTGCCAAGACGTGGTAGAGGCTAGGGTCGTTGTCGAGGTCGCGCTTGTGCCTAGGTTCCAGAGGAAGGGGACGTGCATACCCCGCTAGAACAAATGGGCAAAATAGATGTGATTCAGAAGATGCTCACGATGATGAGAGGATTTGCTGAGATGGCTAGGGTAGGAGCAAGGGCTCCTGAGCCAAGGGTTACTGTTGTTATGAGAGAATTTCAACAGTTAGACCCTCTAATCTTTTCGAGGGAGTTATAGAGGATGAGCTAAGGGTGAAGTTAGCAGTGTTCCAACTCTAAGAGGATGCTCGGGAGTGATGAAAATTTGCTAAGACGATGGTGGAGAGCACGTGGGACGCCTTTACCAAGGTCTTCTTAGAAAAGTACTTCCTGGGGTATTCAAGGGATATGTATCAGGAGGAGTTTCTCTCCCTTATTCAGGGGAATCTCACCGTGGTCCAGTACAAGGCTAAATTCACCAATCTGTCGCGTTTTGCACCCGAGATGGTGGCAAAGGAGTTGAGCACCAAATGATTTGAAAAGGGTCTTCGACCCTCAATCAAGGATAGAATCCCAGCATTGGGGTTTTAAGTTTACACGAAGCTTGTAGAGGCCGCAATCCGAATTGAGAATGTAATGGTAGAGAGTTGCAAGATTAGAAAGAGCAAGTCCCAACAGAGAGCTTCAGGGGCACAGCTTGAGGGGCGTCAGATGAAGAGGCAGAAGTCGAGAGGATTGGGTCCTTACCCCATTGGATTACAGCCGCAGCTACGGTCGGCACCTACACCATCTATGGGTTCATCTGAGCGTTCTAAACACCAGGATATAGTATGTTACACATGTAGATAGCCAGGGCATCGCGCTAAGGATTGTCAGCAGAGGGGACATCAGCAGAGTCGGACCCATGGGAGGGCCCCATTCTCTTGTTTTCTGTGCGGTCAGGCAGGCCACATTCGTCGAGACTTCTTTCAGAGAGGGAATGCATAATGTGATCTAGGAGCACAGCTACGACAGGCGTCGCAGAGACGAGAAAGCTAGCTAAGGCCATCATAGCAGTAGTCAGGAGTGCAATCGGCTAGGACAACAAGAGGGACCACCTCAACCCAGTTGGTAAGGCAGCCCGGCACTAGGGGGAACAGTGGGTAGAACTAGAGACGGGTGTACGCCCTCATAGAGCCCAGCACTTCAGTGGCACCTGCCATGCCAGATGCTGCCGCTAGCTCGTCGATCATCCGAGGTATCTTCCTAGTGTACCGTTCATGGGCCAGTGTGTAGAGACACCAATTGGTGGGGCTAGCATGTTGAGACACGTGTGTAGAGCATGTGAGATGGAGATTGCCGACCTCCATTTGGTATTCAATTTTATTCTGCTCGATATAGCCCCTTTCGACTTCATTCTAGGGATGGATTGGTTGATCACCTTTCGTGCCTTCATCGACTGTGACCGACGCCGAGTGTTTGTTTGTATGCTGGAGGGTGATTCTTCCTATTTTGTGGCCGACCAGAATGACGGTTTGGTACATAGACCTCTTTATTCGCGGAACTGAGGTAGTTTCATCCTTGTCTATGAGTGAGACTTGTTTGGCTCATGGAGAGCTTTCACCTATGGTTTGTGAGTTTCTGGATGTTTTCTTAGACGATCTGTTTGAGCTTTCGTCTCGGCGGAAAATGGAGTTTTCCATTGACCATATTCCAGAAACCGACCTATTTTTATGTCTTCATATCGTTTTGCACCGGCCGAGTTGCTAGAGTTGAAAGTGCAGGTTCCGGAGTTGTTGGACAAGGGTTTTATTCATCATAGTATGTTGCCTTGGGGAGCACCGGCGTTGTTTGCAAAGAAAAAGGATAGGTCCTTGCGTCTTTGTGTAGATTACCGTAAGTTGAACCATGTGACCGTTAAGAACAAGTACCCTATGCCCTGTACCAACGATTTGTTTGACCAACTGAATGGTTCGTGTTGTTTTTCGAAAATCAACTTTAGGTCTGGTTGGGGTGTAATTTTGGCTCGAGACCCGTGGGAGGTCCGAGGCTTGCCTGAGGTCCGTTATTGTGCGGGCTGAGCCCAGATATAAGTTTTTCAGGCCTAGGCCTACCCCTCTGAGCCCGTGGGCCAGCCCGGCCTAGTCCTTGGCCCGGTTTTTTAATTCCTCACGACTAGTTGGGCCCGGTCCGAGGCCTAATGGTTAGAATGTCGCACCAATGGTTAGGATCAATTTTAAATTGAAATAGATGGCTAAGATCAAAGAGCTGTTAGGGGCTGCCTTGGCCCAACGGCTAGTTCTGAGTTTTTTTTTTAAATTTAGATTTTTCATCTCTATAAATAGGGCCATTTTTATTTAAAAAAATTCATCTTAAATACTCTCATCTCTCTACTTTCTCACTCTCTCAGTCTCTTCTCTTGTAATTCGATTACTCGGTAATATTCGGTAGTTTGATTATTCAGTGATATTCGGTGGTTCGATTATTCGGTAATATTCGGTGAAAATTACAACTATTGGCGAATCAATGATTGAAGATCAAAAATCAAGATCAAGATTAAAAGTTCTAATCGATCAAAATCAAGATTAAATATCGAAATTTCTTTAATTCGGTTTGTTTAATTTTTTACATTTTTTCAGTATAAATTTATTTCATAATTTTTTTAATTGTAATTTATTTTTTAAAAAAGTGTAATAGTTATTATTCAAAAAATATTAACTTGATATTTTTTTTCATTACTTTATTAACATTTTAAATTTATTTTAATTTTATAAATTATAAAATTTTTACTTTATTAAATTTATTTATGGATCCAAATATATTTTTCATTACCGAAAAAAAAGATATTTTTACATTTTCACAAAGTGGTTCTAATCTTACTCCCCTTAATCCGCCTATTTGTTTATCATCATTTATTGTTACATCTGCATTTGCTGCTTGTGCTACATTTAATAAAAATACGTCAAATGTTTGGGAATTGTTTGACAAAAAATTTGAAAAAAAATTTGATGACACCGTAACTGTTAAAGCCAAATATTAAATTTGTAATAAACTTATTTTGAGTAACACATCGAGTTGCACTAGTCACTTAATTATATATTCAAAAAGTCACCTAAAAAATACACCTCTTAATTTGAGCACATAAATGCAAATGGGTATGAATCCAATAGAAAATATTTTTAATTTTTCTTATGATTCTAAACATGCATAAAATTATGTTGTTGATTATATAATATAAAAAGAACATCTATTGTCTATGAGTGAATAATCGAAATTTGAATATATGGTATAAGGGGCATTTTTGCCTCAATTTTAATATTTTTCTAAAAATACTACTAGAAATAGAATTTTACAAAAATTTGAAGAAATTAAAAGTGAGTTGGCAAATTTATTTAAAAATTTAGAAGGTAAAATTTGTTTAATTTTTTATTTATGGACTATTAGAAATAATATAGAATATCAATATATTATTACATATTTTATCAATAATGATTGGAATTTATGTAAACGTATTTTTTCATTTAAACCTATAGATTTTTTCTGCACCGGTCATAGTTTAAGTATAACTATTAGATAAGAATTATGTTCGTGGGATATTAATCAAAAAATATTTTTTATTATTTTAGATAATACTTCTTATAATAATGAATGCGCTAACTATCTAAAACGAGATTTGGAGCTTCCATTATCTGGTTCTTTATTTCATATTTATTGTTCTGCACATATTTTGAATTTAATTGTTAAAGAAGAGTTTCAATATTATAATAATTCTCTTATTAGAGTTAGGCTAGCTGTAAAATGTATAAATAGTAGTGCCAAAAAAGTTGATCTCTATAGAAAAATATGTAATAAAAAAAAATATAATTTAAAAAATTACAACCTGATGTAAAAATTAGATGGAATTCTATATATAATATGTTATAAATAGCAATAAAATAAAAAAGTAATTGATTTATTCTTTGAAATTAATCAAGTAACTAATTTTACTCCACCAACTTCGTCTGATTGGCAAAATGTTAATTTATACAAAAAAAATTTATAAAATTTTTTATGAATCAACAAAATTATTTTCTTATATTTATATTCCTACTACTCTATTTGCTTTACAATAATTAAAAAAATAATGCAACTATTTATTAAATTTTTAGATAATGAAACATATTTTCATATGATATTAGCTATGAAAGATTAATTTGATAAATATTATAAAAAAATAATACATATTTTTTTGAATAGCTTTAATATTAGATCATAGGAGTAAAAATATTATTTTATCGTATTTTTTAGAAATGATTTAGAATAATACAGATTACCAGGAACCAATAAATGAAACACTTGAAAATTTATATAATGAATATAAAATTAATATAATGCCGCAATTAACAGAAACGTCTACCAAGATTTCTTCTTGCAATCCTATGGACGATTGGCCTTTAATTAAAATCAGAAGACTTCCAAAGGTTCATGAGAATTCTATAACTGAACTCTAACGATATTTTGACGCAGTAGAGAGCATAGATGAAGAAAATTTTAATATTTTAGTGTATTAAAAATAACAGGAGGTATTGTGGCCTGTCTTATCCACGATAACTCATGATATTCTTACAGTTTCTGTCTCTACGATTGCTTCTGATATAGCTTTTAGTACAGGTGGACGGGTTCTCAGCTAGTACAGATCGAGACTGATGCCGGAGATGGTGCAAGCTTTGTTTGTGAGACCCTCACCCGTTTTTTTTTTTTGGCATTTTTCAACGTGTGTTTATTGTTTATATGATAGCATGTTTTATATGCGTTTTTATGCATGATCGGGTTTAGATATGCATGTGGGGTTGGTTTTCGGGGCCATTAGGTGCTGTGATGCGAATTTAAAAAAAAGATATTTTCTAGAGAGCCTATAAATATCTGGCGTTAGATATTTTTAAAAGATATTTTCAAAACTTCTTAACTAAGTTTTCTCTTTTTGGCTCTGCCTTATCTCTAACTTCTTCGGGGCCCATGGCTCAATTTTCGACGGTCAGACAACGGATCCCTGCTATTGGCATCGAGGGCTATGCATTCATTCGGACAAAATTTCATTCCACTGAAACTTGGTTTTACACGTGGATCGTGGCGTCTAGTTATTATCTCACCGAGGTAGGATCTTAGACTCTCATATCGTATAAGAGTGTTACGTGTAATTGCATTTGTTTCTACCGGTTAAAATGCATGAAATCTAATTTTGTTTCAAAAGTTGGGTTTTGATTTGAAAATCATTTTTTGTCGATTTCGATGGATGAAATCGGGTTTCGGGTGTTTCTTTTGAGATTTTGGTGTTAAGCTTGAACATGTGTGTGTCCAAGGGTGTTGAATGGAAGTTTAAAGACATCGATTTGAGGTTTAGAGGGTTGAACCCGTAGCTCGGAGGTGGTTTCTACCTGGGTCAGTCGACAGGATCTTGGGATCAGTCGACTGGATCTTGAGTTTGAGAGGTCAGTCGACTGGACCTGGGAGGTCAGTCGACTGAGATGCTTCTGTTTTAGATTTTTGGGTTTTCCAGCATGTTTTCAGTCGACTAGGGGCTGAGGTCCAGTCGACTGAAGTCCTGGGTTGGTTGTTTGTGGTTTGGTGGTTGGGTCCTTGGTTTCCAATTGATTTTCAATAGTTTTTGGTTGATTGATATATGGGATTAGTCGACTGAAATACTACTGGATTCTTTTCGGGGCTCGGTTGGTTGTGTGGTGGCTTCGGGGGTCGGGTCGTGGTCTCGGGTGTTTGTTAAGATGTCATCCTTGGGGGTGACGAGCATGGTTAGATGCGGATGGTTAGGGCACAGTTGTGTATGTGGTGGTTACGTGCAGGACGTGTGGGTCCGTTATTTGTTTTAAGGTGGGGTTTTGGTGAGAATCATTCTGTGGGAAGTTCAGGTGTTGGCCTCCGAGTTAGATGTTGGTTTCCCGTTATTGGTCCTTCGAGTAAGAGGACAGGTCGTCCCGGGGAGTGGATGTCTGGTTATGTGGCATGTGATGTCGTGGCGGGTAATGTGGCGTCGTTGTGTGAAACATTGTGTTTTACGTGGTTATGTGTATTTAAGACTCTAGTTTTTATTATGCATGTTGTAGGACAAATATGTGGTCTTTCAGTATCTAAAACTCTGATTTTAGTAACACGTGTGTGCGTGGTTTTGTGGATAGACGAAAACGTGGTCCGATGTCCCACGGATAGAAAAGTGGTTTGGTGTGTTGTGGATGGAAAAGTGGTTCATGGACAAAATAGTGGTTCGGTGAGTGTTCGCTCTAGTTAACGGGGATGAAAAATGGGTTTGGTATACTAACTCTAGTTAACCTTGCATGTGTGTGTGCATAGAAATCGGAGGGATGAAAACGTGATCCTAACGATGCACAATATGTGTGTGAGTCTGAAGGATGAAAAAGTGATCCTAAAAATGTGTGTGTGTGTAAATCGGATGGATGGAAAAGTGGTCCTAACAATGCTTTTATATGCCGATATCTGAGGATGGAAAAGTGGTCCTGAAGAGACGTGTTGTGTATGTTGCACTTAGTACGTTGTACGGGATGCATCTGTTGCGTCGTGTGAGTGGCGTGTGTCACGACGGTTGCATGTGTTGCGTGGGTTAACTCCAGTTAATGGCGTAGTAGTTGGGGCTATGGTCCTTCAGTGAGAGTTTGAGAAAATTCTTGTGATGGGTGTGTATCACCATGTTTCTGTAGAACTGTTGCATGTGGCTCGTGAGAGTTGCGGCTCGTAGGAGTCGATCTTTTTATGTAAAGCAGTGTAACATATTCGTATGTACACAAAATCTTTTTCAAACTATTTTTAAGGCACTTGTGAGTCGTGATATAAAACTGTTTTCAAAGTCATTTTGAGGGACGGGTGAGTCGTTACATACACTTTACATCTGCTAGCATGTTTAGCTAATACAGCATGCTTGTCTAGTTTCTATTGAGCTTTGGCTCACAGTGTGGGATTGAAAATATTTTTCAAGTACCGGTCACGCAGGTTGACCTGGAGGTGCCGGAGGGGCGGAAGATTTGTCATCTTCCTTTGTTTCTTTTTGAACCATGTATGTTTATATGTTAGCGGTGTTAGAATCGCGTGTTGTCAGCCTGAGGGTGATATTTATTTTAATGCATGTGTGCTTTACTTTGAGAGTATAACATTAGGTTGGGTGTTATGTATGGTTGTTATTTGGTGTTTCACGTGACCCAGAGTTTGGGGCGTGACAAAATTGTATTAGAGCTCTGAGTTCGAATACCTAAGAGCCGTGAGAAGATGGTGCATCACCTGTTGAGGTTGATTGCATGTGCTTGATTACATGTGTTTAGCTGTTTTGGTAGCATGAGCATGATATGCGTGAACGTTGTGTATATGTGAGCATGAGGGTTGAACCTTATGAATGATTAATCTTGCCTTCAGGCGTTTGGATTAACAAATATGGAAGTCAAGTTAGAAGTGCGTTTGGCCAACGTGTTTTCTCGCAAGGAATTTGAGCAGGTTATCCAAATGTACACGTCTTTCTTGTCGATTCTCCTCGGTATGTAGGGTTGTTTAGCATGAACTTATGTGGCTATGTGTTAGCATGCTATGTGGTTAACGTTTATGTTCATGCGATATGCTGCATCTCATGTTCTATTTTTCTTTTATATAAACATGATGTCTTCTAGGAGAGGACGAAGCCGTGGTCAAGGCCGTGGCTGTGGTTTTAGTCGAGGGGATGCACCTATCCCTGACGTTGGGGATACAAATGCTCCCCAATAACCTGTTGACGTAGTAGGGTTGTGGTGCACGCTGGTTGGCTCTATTAGTCAGCTGGTTGAGACCTTTAGAGGTAGAGAGAAAGAGCCCGAGTTGAGGACAACAGTTGCGATGCGGGAGTTCAGATGTATGGATCCTCCTACCTTTGCTGGGATCCTGATCCTACAGTGGCTACCGAGTGGTTGGAGCTGGTGACCTAGATCCTTGATACATTGCAGATTGTGAAGGATGATTTGTGGGTTCCTTTCGCTACTTTTCAGTTGAGAGGGGATGCTCACGAGTGGTGGAAATATGTCCGGAATACTATGAAAGGGATGTGGACAGCTTTCACAGGGATTTTTGTAGAGAAGTATTTTTCGGTTTCATCCAGAGATCTATATAGAGGGGAGTTCTACGCTTTCACCCATGGGGTGATGAGCATTGTTCAGTATAAGGCCAGATTCACCAATCTATGCCGGTTTGCACCAGAGTTGGTGGGCACAGATGAGTTACGATCGAAGAGGTTTGAGCCGGGCTTGAGGCCGAAGATCAGAGAGCGAGTGGCAGGAATGGGGTTGCGTGTTTTCATAGAGCTGGTGGGGTCAGCAGTGAGGATTGAGAATACCTTGACCAAGATTCGAGGTTCTCGGGAGATCAGAGTACCGTAGGGTGGGATGGAGGCTCAATTAGGTGGATGCTCCAGCAAGAAGCAGAAGTCCTTTGGCCCTAGTTTTCACCTATCTAGATGACGCCAGTAATTTTTTACACTAGCACCATCGGTGGCCTCATCTGAGAGGGAAGAACAGAGGGAGTTGATCTGTTATCGGTGCAGGCAACTTGGGCATCATGTAGCAGATTGTCGACAATTGAAGCAGTCTCAGGGTTCGGTGCCAGTTCAAATGCAGCGGAGGGAGCCGCCAGTTTGTTTTGGGTGTGGTCATACAGGGCATATAGCTAGGAACTGACCTTAGGGAGGCAGTGCGCCGAGCACGGCAGGTGCCACACCAGTACAGGACTAACGAGGTTATCAGCAGCCAACAGTACAGACTTCTCGGGTGACAGACCGTGGTACATCAGTTCAGTTTGTACGACAATCGACAGTCCCAGGTTATGGAGGGCAGGCCAGGATGACACAAGGTCGAGTGTATGCTCTTGCAGATCCCAATTTTTCCAAGGCACCGGTTGTGTCTGATGATGCGGCTCTATGAGCAAAGGTACCTTCTGAGTATGCAAACTTTGCGAAAGCATCATGTTGTTTTTCATTTGTTTCGGGAGTTGGTGATGGGCTCCGTACGTTGAGTGTGAGTGCTGAGACGTCGGTTCGTGAGCTTGTGAGGTTGGGATGAGGTGTAGCTCTCGTATCTTTGAGGTAGTTAGCCATTGTTTAGGATGCCTGACCTTATTTGACTATATCCTAGGAATGGTTTGGCTGACCATCTCTCATGCCGGTGTCGATGGTGATCGATGGGGTTGTTTCTTTTGACTTTATACTGAATTTCGAGCACGAGATTCCTTTAAGGGGGTAGAGTTGTGAGGTCTTGACCCGTTTTCTTTGTTGGTATTTTTCGATGCGTGTTTATTGTTTATGTGATAGCATGTTTTATATGCGTTTTTATGTATGATTGGGTTTAGATATGCATGTGGGATTGGTTTTCGGGGCCATTAGGTGCTGTGATGCGAATTTAAAAAAAAAGATATTTTTTAGAGAGCCTATAAATATCTGGCGTTAGATATTTTTAAAAGATATTTTCAAAGTTTCTTAACTAAGTTTTCTCTTTTTGGCTCTACCTTCTCTCTAACTCCTTGGGAGCCCGGGGCTCAGTTTTCGACGGTCAGACAACGGATCCCTGCTATTGGCATCGAGGGCTATGCATTCATTCGGACAAAATTTCATTCCAGTGAAACTTGGTTTTACACGTGGATCGAGGTATCTAGTTATTATCTCACCGAGGTAGGATCCTAGACTCTCATATCGTATAAGGGTGTTACGTGTAATTGTATTTGTTTCTACCGGTTAAAATGCATGAAATCTAATTTTGTTTCAAAAGTTAGGTTTTGGTTTGAAAATCATTTTTCGTCGATTTCGATGGATGAAATCGGGTGTCAGGTGTTTCTTTTGAGATTTTGGTGTTAAGTTTGGACGTGTGTATGTCCGAGGGTGTTGGATGGGAGTTAAAAGACATCGATTTGAGGTTTAGAGGGTTGAACCCGTAGCTCGGAGGTGATTTCTACCTGGGTCAGTCGACAGGATCTTGGGATCAGTCGACTGGATCTTGAGTTTAAGAGGTCAGTCGACTGGACCTGGGTGGTCAGTTGACTGAGATGCTTCTGTTTTGGGTTTTTGGGTTTTCCAGCGTATTTTCAGTCGACTAGGGGCTGAGGTCCAGTCCACTAAAGTCCTGGGTTGGTTGTTTGTGGTTTGGTGGTTGGGTCCTTGGTTTCCAATTGATTTTCAATGGTATTTGGTTGATTGATATATGGGATTAGTCGACTGAAATACTACTGGATTCTTTTCGGGGCTCGGTTGGTTGTGTGGTGGCTTCGGGGGTCGGGTCGTGGTCTCGGGTGTTTGTTAAGATGTCATCCTTGGGGGTGACGAGCATGGTTAGATGCGGATGGTTAGGGCACAGTTGTGTATGTGGTGGTTACGTGCAGGACGTGTGGGTCCGTTATTTGTTTTAAGGTGGGATTTTGGTGAGAACCGATCTGTGAGAAGTTCAGGTGTTGGCGTCCGGATTAGGTGTTGGTTTCTCGTTGTTGGTTATCCGAGTAAGAGGACAGGTCGTCCCAGGGAGTGGATGTCGGGTTGTGTGGCATGTGATGTCATGGCGGGTTATGTGGTGTCGTTGTGTGAAACGTTGTGTTTTACGTGATTATGTGCATTTAAAATTTTAATTTTTATTATGCATGTTGCAGGACGGATATATGGTCTTGTGGTATCTAAAACTTTGGTTTTAGTAACACGTGTGTGTGGTTTTGTGGACGGACGGAAACGTGGTCCGATATCCCACGGACGAAAAAGTGGTCCGGTGTGTTGTGGACGAAAAAGTGGTTTGATGAGTGTTAGCTCTAGTTAACGGGGACGGAAAAGGGGTTCGGTATACATTAATTCTAGCTAACCTTGAATGTGTGTGTGCATAGAAATCGGAGGGACAAAAACGTGGTTCTAACGATGCGCAATATGTGTGTGAGTCTAAAGGATGGAAAAGTAATCCTAAAGATGCGTGTGTGTGTAAATCGGATGGAAGGAAAAGTGGTCCTAACGATACTTTTATATGCGAGTATCGGAGGACGGGAAAGTGGTCATAAAGAGACATGTGTTGTGTATGTTGCACGTGGTATGTTGTACGGGATGCATCTGTTGCGTCGTGTGAGTGGCGTGTGTCACAAGAGTTGCATGTGTTGCGTGGGTTAACTCCGATTAACAACGTAGTAGTTTGGGCTATGGTGCTTCAATGAGAGTCTGAGAAAATCTTTGTGATGGGTGTGTATCACTGTATTTCTATAGAACTGTTTGCATGTGGCTCGTGAGAGTCGAGGCTCGTAGGAGTCGATCTTTTTATGTAAAGTAGTGTAACATATTCGTATGTACACAAAACCTTTTTCAAACTATTTTTAAGGCTCTTGTGAGTCGTTATATAAAACTGTTTTCATACTCGTTTTGAGGCTCGGGTGAGTCGTTACATACACTTTATATCTTGTTAGCCCAAGGGCTTCTTTAATTGATTTTGATGATTTTCATAATTCATTTTTTATAAATAATCGTCTTTAATTGGATAATAATTCTTAATTCCAAAATAAAAGTGTTAACTCATTTTGAACAATCAAGGTTGACACCTTGCCAAAAAAAAAGG
>JAULJZ010191606.1:10137-20880 GCA_032270985.1 Heliamphora pulchella | reverse complement strand
TCAATTCATATAGTCAGTATAAAATTGATCATTCCGTTGATCCCGCTCAATACACTCCAAGTGTACTAACACATCGAGCTCGAACATCGAATTCCCTATACCTGAATTCGACCCGTTCGACCTAGCCAAGACCAGCTACTATAACGATGTACTACTATCGTACCAATGGTATGTCTGAGTCCATTGCGATTGTGAGCCTACCTGTATAATCTGTCAGAACCTATGACCCTATCCTTCGTGCAGCATGCACCGAGTCAAATACTGGACAAAATATACAGACTATGCATTCATTCATCACAAATATAAATATGAAACCTCAATGTAAAAACAACTCAAATGTTTCTCATTAATATGCCAGGGATCAAGAATAAAAAAAACTAAAGAGCATGACCTTTCAGTATACATTCCTAACATAAGTGCCGACCCTTCGATTTATTAGAAAACCATAGAAAGAGACTAGGCACCCTAACCCTAGGTTTCGTGTGTAAGTGACGACCCTTCGATTCTTTCAAAAGTCCTAAAAAAAGATTAGGTACCCTAACCCTATGTTCGTGTGTAAGTGACGACCATTCGGTCCTATTAAAATCCCTAGAAAAAGACTAGGAACCATAACCCTAGGTTCGTGTGTAACTGACGACCCATTGGTTCTCTCAAAATTTCTAGAAAAAGACTAGGCACCCCAACCCTAGGTTCGTGTGTAAGTAACGACCCTTCGGTTCTCTCAAAAGCCCTAAAAAAAGACTAGGCACCCAAACCCTAGATTCGTGTGTAAGTGACGACCCTTCGGTTCTTTTAGAAGCCCTAGAAAAAGACTATTCACCCTAACCCTAGGTTCATGTGTAAGTGATGATCCTTCGGTTCTTTCCAAAGCCCTAGAAAAAGACCAGGCATCCTAACCCTAGGTTCGAGTTTAAGTGACGACCCTTCGATTCTCTCAAAAGCCTTAGAAAAGACTAGGCACCCAAACTCTCGATTCGTGTGTAAGTGACGACCCTTCAGTTCTCTCAAAAGTTCTAGAAAAAGACTAAGCACCCTAACCCATGGTTCGTGTGTAAGTGACGAACCTTCGGTTCTTTTAAAAGCCCTAAAAAAAGAGTAGCCACCCAAACCCTTGAATCATGTGTAAGTGACGACCCTTCGATTCTCTCAAAAGCCCTAAAAAAGACTAGGCACCCAAACCCTAGGTTCGTGTGTAAGTGACGACCCTTCGGTTCTCTCAAAAGCCCTTTAAAAAGACTAGACACCCAAAACCTAAGTCCTTGTGTAAGTGACGACATTTTGGTTCTTTCAAAAGCTCTAGAAAAAGACTAGGCACCCAAACCCTAGGTTCGTGTGTAAGCGACGACCCTTCGATTCTCTCAAAAGTCCTAGAAAAAACTAGGCACTCAAACCCTAGGTTCGTGTCAAAGTGACGACCATTTGGTTCTTTCAAAACACCTAGAAAAAGGCTAGGCACCCTAACACTAGGTTTGTGTGTAAGTGACGACCCTCCGGTTGTTTCAAAAGCCCTTGAAAACCACTAGTCACCCAAACCCTAGGTTCGTGTGTATCTGACGACTCTTCGGTTCTATCAAAAGCTCTAGAAAAAAACTTGGCACCCTAACCCTAGGTTTGTGTGTAAGTAACGACTCTTCAACTCTTTTAAAAGCACTGGAAAAAGATTAGGCACCCAAACCCTAGGTTCGTGTGTAAGTGACGACCATTCAATTCTCTCAAGAGCCTTAAAAAAGATTAGGCACCCAAACCCTAGTTTCGTATGTAAGTAACGACCCTTCGATTCTTTCAAAAGCCCTAGAAAAAGACTAGGCACTCTAACCCTAGGTTCGTGAGTAAGTGACGAACGTTCGGTTCCTTCCAAAGTCTTAGAAAAAGACTAGGCATCCTAACCCTAGGTTCTGCTGTAAGTGACGACCCTTCGATTCTCTCAAAAACCCTAGAAAAGACTAGGCACCCAAACCCAAGGTTCGTGTGTAAGTGACGACCCTTCGGTTCTCTTAAAAGCCTTAGAAAAAGACTAGACACCCTAACCCTAGGTTCGTGTATAAGTGACGACCCTTGGATTCTTTTGAAAACCCTAGAAAAATACTAGGCTCCCAAGCCCTAGGTTCGTGTGTAAGCGACGACCCTTTGATTTTCTCAAAAGCATTAAAAAAAGTCTATGCACCCTAACACTAGGTTCGTGTGTAAGTGACGACCTTTCGGTTCTCTCAAAAGTCCTAAAAAATGATTAGGCACCCAAACTCTAGATTCGTATGTAAGTGACGACCCTACGATTCTCTTAAAAGTCCAAGAAAAAGACTAGGCACCCTAGCTCTTGGTTCGTGTGTAAATGAAGGCCCTACAATTCACTTAAAAGCCCTAGAAAAAGACTAGGCACCCCAACTCTAGGTTCGTGTGTAAGTGACGACCCTTTGGTTCTTTCAAAAACCCTACAAAAAGACTAGCCACCCTGGCCCTAGGTTCCTGTGTAAGTGAGAACCATTCGGTTCTCTCAAATGCCCTTGAAAAAGACTAGGCACCATAACCATCGGTTCGTTTGTAGGTGACGAACCTTCGGTTCTCTAGAAAGCCCTAGAAAAAGACTAGGCACCCTAATCCTAGGTTCGTGTGTAAGTGACGACCCTTTGATTTTTTCAAAAACCCTAAAAAAATACTAGGCACCCAAACCCTAAGTTCGTGTGCTAGTGACGACCCTTTGGTTCTCTCAAAATCTTTAGAAAAATACTAGGCACCCTAACTCTAGGTTCGTGTGTAAGTGACGACCCTTCGGTTCTCTCAAAAGCCCAAGAAAAAGACTAGGCACCCGAACCGTAGATTCGTGTGTAAGTGACAATTCTTCTGTTCTTCCAAAATCCATAGAAAAGGACTAGGCACCCTAACCCTAGGTTCATGTGTATGTGACGACCCTTCGGTTCTTTTCAAAACCCTAAAAAAACACTAGGCCCCCTAACGCTAGGTATGTATTTTAGTAACGACCCTTCGGTTCCCTCAAAAGCTCTAGAACAGACTAGGCCCTCAAACCCTCTGTTCGTGTGTAAGTGACGACCTTTCAATTCTCTCAAGAGCTCTAGAAAAAGACTAGGCACCCTAACCCTAGGTTCGTGTGTAAGTGACGTCCCTTCGGTTCTCTCAAAAGCCGTTAAAAAAGACTAGGCACCCAAACCCTAAGTTCGTGTGTAACTGACGACCCTTCGTTTCTTTTAAAATCCATTCAAAATGTCCAGGCACCCAAACCCTAGGTTCGTGTGTAAGTGACGACCCTTCGGTTCTCTCAAAAGCCCTAGAATAGAGTAGGCTCCCACACCCTAGGTTTGTGGGTAAATGACGACCATTCGGTTCTTTCAAAAGTTCTAGAAAAAGACTTGGCACCCAAACCCTAGGTTCTTCTGGAAGTGACGACCCTTCGGTTCTCTCCAACAACCTAGAAAAAGACTAGGAACCCAAACCCAATGTTCGTGTGTAAGTGACGACCCTTCGGTTCTTTTAAATTCCCTAGAAATAGACTAGGCACCCTAACCCAAGGTTTGTGTGAATGTGACAACACTTCGATTCTTTTAAAACCCCTAAAAAAACTAGGCACCTAAACCCGAAATTCTAGTGTAAGTGATGACCCTTCGATTCCCTCAAAAGCCCTAAAAAAAGACAAGGCACTCTAATCCTAGATTCATGTATAAGTGTCGACCCTTCAGTTCTTTCAAAAACCTTAGAAAAAGAGTAGGCACCCTAACCCTAGGTTCGTGTGAATGTGACGACCCTTCGACTCTTTTAAAATCCCTTAAAAAAGACACGTCACCCAAACCCGAAGTTCTAATGTAAGTGACGACCCTTTGGTTCTCTCAAAAGCCCTAGAAAAAGACTAGGCACCCAAACCCTAAATTCGTGTGTAAGTGACGACCGTTCGGTTCTTCGAAAAGCACTAGAAAAAGACTAGACACCCTAACCCTAGGTTCATGTATAAGTGACGACCCATCGGTTTTTTCTAAAGCCCTAAAAAAAGATTAGACACCCTAACCCTAGATTCGTGTTTAAGTGACGACCCGTCGGTTCTCTCAAAAGCACTGGAAAAGATTAGGCATCCAAACCCTTCAGTTCTCTCAAAAGTTCTAGAAAAAGGCAAAGAACCATAACCCTAGGTTCGTGTGTAAGTGACGAACGTTCGGTTGTTTTAAAATCCCTAGAAAATGACTTGGCACCTAAATCCTACGTTCACGTGTAAGTGACGACCGTTCGATTCTCTCAAAAGCCCTAGAAAAAGACTAGGCACCCAAATCCTAGGTTCCTGTGTAAGTGACGACCCTTCGGTTCTCTCAAAAGCCTTAGAAAAAAACTAGGCACCCTAACCCTAGGTTCGTGTGTAAGTGACGACCCTTCGGTTCTCTTAAAAGCCATTGGAAAAGATTAGGAACCCAAACCTAATGTTCTTGTGTAAGTGACGACCCTTCAATTCTTTCAAATGCCCTAGAAAATGACAGGGCACCCAAACCCTAGGTTCGTGTGTTAGTAACAACCCTTCAGTTCTCTTAAATGCCCTAGAATAGAGTAGGCTCCCACACCCTAGGTTTGTGGGTAAGTGACGACCATTCGGTTCTTTCAAAAGTTCTAGAAAAAGACTTGGCACCCAAACCCTAGGTTCGTCTGGAAGTGACGATCCTTCGGTTCTCTCCAACAACCAAGAAAAAGACAAGGAACCCAAACCCAAAGTTCGTGTGTAAGTGACGACCCTTCGGTTCGTTCAAATGCCCTAGAAATAGACTAGGCACCCTAACCCTAGGTTTGTGTGAATGTGACAACACTTCGATTATTTTAAAATCCCTAAAAAAAGATAAGGCACCCAAACCCGAAGTTCTAGTGTATGTGATGACCCTTCGGTTATCTCAAAAGCCCTAGAAAAAGACAAGGCACCCTAATCCTATATTCGTGTATAAGTGTCGATCCTTCGGTTCTTTCAAAAACCTTAGAAAAAGAGTAGGCACCCTAACCCTAGGTTCGTATGAATGTGACGACCCTTTGACTCTTTTAAAATCCCTAAAAAAGACAAGTCACCCAAACCTGAAGTTCTAGTGTAAGTGACGACCCTTCGGTTCTCTCAAAAGCCCTAGAAAAAGACTAGGCACTCAAACCCTAGATTCGTGCGTAAGTGACGACCCTTCGATTCTTCGAAAAGCCCTTGAAAAAGACCAGACACCATAACCCTAGGCTCATGTGTAAGTGACGACCCGTCGGTTCTTTCCAAAGCCCTAGAAAAAGACTAGACACCCAAACCTATGTTCGTGTTTATGTGACGACACTTCGGTTGCCTCAAAAGACCTAGAAAAGATTAGGCATCCAAACCCTCAATTTTTGTGTAAGTGATGACCCTTCAGTTTTCTGAAAAGTTCTAGAAAAAGATGAGGAACCATAACCCTAGGGTCATGTGTAAGTGGCGAACGTTCGGTTCTTTTAAAAGCCCTAGAAAATTACTAGGCACCTAAATCCTAGGTTCACGTGTAAGTGACGACCCTTCGATTCTCCCAAAAGCACAAGAAAAAGACTAGGCACCCAAACCCTAGGTTCCGGTGTAAGTGACGATACTTCGGTTCTCTCAAAAGCCTTAGAAAAAAACTAGGCACCCTAACCCTAGGTTCGTGTGTAAGTGATGACCCTTCGGTTCTCTTAAAAGCCATTGGAAAAGATTAGGCACCCAAACCCAAAGTTCTTGTGTAAGTGACGACCCTTCGATTCTTTTAAATGCCCTAGAAAACAACATGGCACCCAAACCCTAGGTTCGTGTGTTAGTGACGACCCTTCGGTTCTCTCAAATGCCCTAAAAAACCAGGCACCGTAACCCTAGGTTCGTGTGTAAGTGACGACCCTTCGATTCTTTCAAAAGCCCATGATAAAGTCTAGGCACTCAAACCCTAGGTTCGTGTGTAATTGACGACCCTTCGATTCTCTCTAAATTCCTAAAAAAAACTAGACACCCCAACACTTGGTTCGTGCGTAAGTAACGACCCTTTAGTTCTCTCAAATGCCCTAGGAAAAGACAAGCCACCTAAACCCTAAGTTTGTGTGTAAGTGACGACCATTCGGCTCTCTCAAAAGCTCACAAAAGATTCTAGACACCCAAACCCTAGTTTCGTATGTAAGTAACGACCATTTTGTTCTTTCAAAAGCCATAGAAAAAGACTAGGCACCCTAACCCTAGGTTCATGTGTAAGTGACGACCCTATGGTTCTTTCCAAATCCCTAGAAAAAGACTAGAAACCCTAACCCTAGGTTCGTGTGTAAGTGATGACCCTTCGATTCTCTCAAAAGCCCAAGAAAGGACTAGGCACCCAAACCCTAGGTTCGTGTGTAAGTGACGACCCTTCGGTTCTCTCAAAAGTCCTAGAAACTGTCTAGGCACCCTAACCCTAGGTTCGAGCGTAAGAGACGATCCTTCGGTTCTTTCAAAAGCTCGAGAAAAAGACTAGGCACAAAAATCCTAGATTCGTGTGTAAATGACGACCCTTCGGTTCTCTTTAAAGCTCTAGAAAAAAACTAGGCACCCTAACCTAGGTTCGTGTCTAAGTAACGACCCTTAAGTTCTCTCAAAAGCCCTAGAAAAATTTAGGAACCAAACCCTAAGTTCGTGTGTAAGTAACGACCATTCGGTTCTGTCAAAAGCCCTAGAAAAAGTCTAGGCACCCTAATCCAAGATTCGTGTGTAAGTGATGATCATTCGGTTCTTTCAAAATTCTGAGAAAAAGACTAGGCACCCAAACCCTAAATTCGTGTGTAAATGACGACCCTTCGGTTCTCTTTAAAGCTCTAGCAAAAAACTAAGCACCCTAACCATTGGTTCGTAAGTAAATAGCGAACCTTCAATTCTCTCAAAAGCCCTAAAAGAAGATTAGGCAACAAAACCCTAGTTTCGTATGTAAGTGGCGACCCTTCGATTCTTTCAAAAGCCCTAGAAAAAGATTAGGCACCCTAACCCTAGGTTCGTGTCTAAGTGACGACCCTTCGGTTCTTTCGAAAGCCCTAGAAAATGACTAGGCACCCAAACTCCAGGTTCGTAGGTACGTGACGACCCTTCGATTCTCTCAAAAGCCCTCGAAAAGACTAGGCACCCAAACCCTAGGTTCGTGTGTAAGTGACGACCCTTCGGTTCTTTTAAAAGCCTTAGAAAAAGACAAGGCACCCAAACTCCTGGTTCATGTGTAAGTGACGACCCTACGATTCTCTTAAAAGCCCTAGAAAAAGACCATGCACCCCAACCCTAGGTTCGTGTGTAAGTGACGACCCTTCGGTTCATTCAAAACCCCTAGAAAATGTCTAGCCACCCAAACCCTAGGTTCGTGTGTAAGTGACGACCCTTCGGTTCTTTCAAAAGCCCTAGAAAAAGTCTCAGCACCCCAACCCTAGGTTCGTGTGTAAGTGACGACCCATTGGTACTCTTAAAAGCCCTAGAAAAAGATTAGGCACCCAAACCCTAGATTCGTGTGTACGTGACGACCCTTCGGTAATCTTTAAATCTCTAGAAAAAAACTAAGCACCCGAACCCTAAGTTCGTGTGTAAGTGACGACCCTTCGATTCTCCCAAAAGCCCTAGAAAACACTAGGCACCCAAACCCTTGGTTCGTGTGTAAGTAACGACATTTCGGTTCTCTCAAAAGCCCTAGAAAAAGACTAGGCACCCTAACCCTAGGTTCGTGTGAAAGTGACGGCCCTTCAGCTCATTCAAAAACTCTAAAAAAAGACTAGGCACCCAAACCTTAGGTTTGTGTGTAAGTGGCGATCCTGCGGTTCTCTCAAAAGCGCTAGAAAAAAAATAGGCACTATAACCCTAGGTTCGTCTGTAAGTGATGACCCTTCGGTTCTTTCAAAAGCCCTAGAAAATGACTAGGCATACAAACTCTAGGTTCGTGTGTAAGTGACGACCCTACAATTCTCTTAAAAGTCCCAGAAAAAGACTTGGAGCCCTAAACTTAGGTTCGTGTGTAAGTGACGACCCTTCGGTTCTCTCAAAAGCCCTAGAAAAAAATTAGGCACCCAAACTCTAAGTTCGTGTGTAAGTGACGATCCTTCTATTCTTTCAAAAGCCATAGTAAAAGACTAGGCTCCCAAACCCTAGGTTTGTGTGTAAGTAGCGACCCTTCGGTTCTCTCAAAAGTCTTAGAATAGACTAGGCACCCAAACTCTAGGTTCGTGTGCAAGTGACGACCTTTAGGTTCTATTAAAAGCCCGAGAAAAAGTCTAGGAACCCAAACCTTAAGTTCGTGTGTAAGTGATGACGATTCCGTTCTTTCAAATGCTCTTGAAAAAGACTAGGCACCCTAACCCTAGGTTCGTGTGAAAGTGACGACCCTTTGATTATTTTAAATTCCCTAAAAAAAGACTAAGCACCCAAACCCTAGGTTCTAGTGCAAGTGGCGACCCTTCGGTTCTCTCAAAAGCCCTAGAAAAAGACTACGCACCCTAACCCTAGTTTCGTGTGTAAGTAATGACCCTTCGGTTCTCTCAAAAGCCCTAGAAAAATATTAGGTATCCCTACCCTAGGTTCTGTGTTAGTGACGACCCTTCGGTTCTTCCAAAATCCTAGAAAATGGCTAGGCACCCTAACCCTAGGTTCATGTGTAAGTGACGACCATTCGATTCTCTAAAAAGCCCTAGAAAAAGACTAGGCACCTTAACCCAGGGTACGTGTGTAAGTGACGACCCTTCGACTTTCTCAAAATTCCTAGAAAAAGACTAGGCACCCCAACCCTTGGTTCTTGTAAAAGTGACGACCCTTCGATTCTCTCAAAAGCCTAAGAAAAAGACTAGGCACCCAAACCCTAGATTCGTGTGTAAGTGTCGACCCTTCAGTTCTTCCAAAAGCCCTAGAAAAAAATTAGGCACCCTATCCCAAGGTTCATGTGTAAGTGACGACCCTTCGGTTCTTTTCTAACCCCTAGAAAAAGACTAGGGATCCTAACCCTAGGTTCGTGTTTTTGTGACGACCCTTCGGTTCTCTCAAAAGTCCTAGAAAAGCCTAGGCACCCAAACCCTCGGTTCGTGTGTAAGTGACGACCCTTCAGTTCTCTCAAAAGCTCTACAAAAAGATTAGGCACTCTAACCCAAGGTTCGTGTGTAAGTGACGAACCTTCGGTACTTTCAAAAGCCTTAGAAATAGACGACGAACCCAAACCCTAGGTTCATGTGTAAGTAACGACCATTCGGTTCTCTCAAAAGCCCTAGAAAAAAATTAGGCATCTTAACCCTAGATTCCTGTTTAAGTGACGACATTTCGGTTCTCTCAAATGCGCTGGAAAAGACAAGACACCCAAACCCTTGATTCGTGTCTAAGTGACGACCCTTCAGTTCTATCAAAAGCTCTAGAAAAAGGCTAGGGACCCAAACCCTTGGTTCATGTGTATGTGACGACCGTTCGGTTCTCTCAGAAGCACTAGAAAAAGATTAGGCACCCAAACCCTTGGTTTGTGTGTAAGTGACGAGCCTTCGATTCTCTCAAAACCCCTAGAAAACGATTAGGCACCCTAACCATAGGTTCGTGTATAAGTGACGACCCTTCGGTTCCCTCGAAAGCCCTTGAAAAGACTAGGCACCCAAACCATAACCTCGTGTGTAATTGACTTCCCTACGGTTGTTTCAAAAGCCCTAGAAAAAGACTAGGTACCCAAACCCTTGGTTCGTGGGTAAGTGACGACCCTTCAATTCTGTAAAAGGTCCTAGAAAAAAATTAGGCACTCTAACCCTAGGTTCGTGTTTAAGTGACGACCCTTCGGTTCTCTTACAAGCCCTAGAAAAGATTAGGCACCCAAACCCTCGATTCGTGTGTAAGTGATGACCATTCTGTTCTCTCAAAAGCTCTAGAAAAAGACTAGGCACCCAAACCCAAGGTTCATGTGTAAGTATCGACCCTTTAGTTCTCTCAAAAGCCCAAGAAAAAGACTAGACACCAAAACCCTAGGTTCGTGAGTAAGTGACGACCATTCATTTCTCTCAAAAGCCCTAAAAAGAGACTAGACACCCAAACCCTAGTTTCTTATGTAAGCAACGTCCCTTCAGTTCTTTCAAAAGCCATAGAAAAAGACTAGGCACCCAAACCCTAACCTCGTGTGTAAGTGACGACCCTTCGCTTCTTTCAAAAGCCCTAGTAAAAGACTAGGCACCCAAATCCTATGTTCGTGTGTAAGTGACGACCATTCAGTTCTTTTAAAAGCCCTAGAAATACACTAAGCACCCAAACCCAAGGTTCGTGTGCAAGTGACGACCATTCGGTTCCCTCTAAAGCCCTAGAAAACGACTAAGAACCCAAACCCTAAGTTCGTGTGTAAGTGACGACCCTTCGGTTCTCTCAAACGCCCTAGAAGAAGACTAGGCACCCTAACCCTAGATTCGTGTGTAAGTAACGACCCTTCGGTTCTCTAAATAGCCCTAGAAAAAGACTTGGCACCCCAACATTAGGTTCATCTGTAAGTGCCGAACCTTCGATTCTTTCAAAAATCGTAGAAAAAGACTTGGCACCCTAACCCTAGGTTCGTGTGTAAGTGACGACTATTAGATTCTTTCAAAAACCCTAGAAAGAGACAAGGCACCCTAACCTTATGTTCGTGTGTAAGTGACGACCCTTCGAACCTGGTGTGTAACTAACGACATTTCGGTTCTCTCAAAATCCCAAGAAAAAAGACAAATCACCCCCACCCTAGGTTCGTGTGTAAGTGACGACCCTTCGGTTCTTCCAAATTCCCTACAAACAGACTAGGCACCCTAACCCTA
>JAULJZ010191606.1:0-10037 GCA_032270985.1 Heliamphora pulchella | reverse complement strand
ACCCTAGGTTCGTGTGTAAGTGACGACCCTTCGGTTCTTCCAAATTCCCTACAAACAGACTAGGCACCCTAACCCTAGGTTCATGTGTAAGAGACGACTTTTCGGTTCTTTCCAAAACCCTAGAAAAAGACTAGGCACCCAAACCCAAGGTTCGTGTTAAAGTTACAACCCTTCGGTTCTCTCAAAAGCCCTAAAAAAGTCTATGCACCCTAACTCTGGATTCGTGTGTAAGTGACGACCCTTCGGTTCTCTCAAAATCCCTAGAAAAAGACTAGGCATCCCAACCTGAGGTTCGTGTGTATGTGACGACCCTTCGGTTCTCTCAAAAGCCCTAGAAAAAGACTAGGCACCCAAACCCAAGGTTCGTTGGTAGGTGACGACCCTTCGATTCTCTCAAAAGCCTTAGCAAAAGACTAGGCACCCTACCCCTAGGTTCGTATGTAAGTGACAACCCGTCGGTTCTCTCAAAAGCTCTTGAAAAAGACTAGGCACCCAAACTCTTGAAAAAGACTTGGCACCCATACCCTAACCTCGTGTGTAAGTGACGACCCATCGGTTCTTTCAAAAGCCCTTGAAAAAGTCTAGGCACCCTAACCCTTGGTTCGTGTGTAAGTGACGACCCTACGATTCTCTTAACAGCCCGAGAAAAAGACTAGGCACCCTAATCCTCGGTTCGTCACTTAAACACGAACCTAGGGTTAGGGTGCTTAATTTTTTTCTAGGGCTTTGGAAAGAACCGAAGGGTCGTCATTTACACATGAACCAAGAGTTAGGGTGCTTAGTCTTTTTTTAGGGCTTTTGGAAGAACCGATGGGTCGTCACTTACACACTTATCTTGGGTTTGGGGGCCTAGTCTTTTTCTAGTGCTTTTGTGAGAACCGAAGGGGCCTCACTTACACACGAACCTAGGGTGGGGAGGCTTAATCTATTTCTAGAGATTTTTAGAGAACCGAAAGGTCGTCACTTACACACGAATCTAGGGTTAGGGTGTCGCGTCTTTTTCTAGGGCTTTTAAGAGATCCGAATGGTCTTCACTTACACACGATCCTAGAGTTAGGGTTCCTAGTCTTTTTCTAGGATTTTTGAAAGAACTGAAGGTTCGTCACTTACACATGAACCTAGGGTTAGGATGCTTAGTCTATTTCTAAGGCTTTTGAGAGAACCGAAGGGTCATCACTTACACACGAACCTAGGGTTTGGGTGCCTAGTCTTTTTCTAGAGCTTTTAGGAGAACCGAAGGTTCGCCAGTTACACATGAACAAAGGGTTTGGGTTGCTAGTCTTTTTCTAGGGCTTTTGAGTGAACCGAAGAGTCGTCACTTACACACGAACCTAAGGTTTGGGTGTCTAGTCTTTTTCTAGAGCTTTCGAGAGAACTGAAGGGTCGTCACTTACACATGAACCTCTGGTTTGGGTGCGAAGTCTTTTTCTCGGGCTTTTGAAAGAACCGAAAGTTCGTCACTTACACACGAACCTAGAGTTAGGGTGCCTAGTCTTTTACTAGATCTTTTCAGAGAATTGATGGGTCGTCACTTACACACGAACCGAGGGTTAGTGTGCTTAGTATTTTCTAGGGCTTTTGAGAGAACCGAAGGGTCATCACTAAAACACGAACCAAGGGTTAGGGTGCCTAGTCTTTGTCTAGGGATTTGGAAAGAACTAAAGGGTCGTCACTTACACATGAACCTTGGGTTAGGGTGCCTAGTCTTTTTCTAGGGCTTTTGGAAGAACCGAAGGGTCGTCACTTACACACGAATCTAGGGTTTGGGTGCCTAGTCTTTTTCTAGGGCTTTTGAGTGAACCGAAGGGTCGTCATTTATACACGAACCAAGGGTTACGGTGCCCAGTCTTTTTTTAAGAATTTTGATAGAACCGAAGGGTCGTCACTTACACATGAACCTAGGGTTAGGGTCCCTCAAATTTTTCTAGGGCTTTTGAGAGAATCGAATGGTCGTCACTTACACACGAACCTAGGGTTAGGGTGCCTAGCCATTTTCTAGGATTTTTGAAATAATCGAAGGGACGTCACATACACATGAACCTAGGGTTGGTGTGCCTAGTCTTTTTCTAGGGCTTTTGAGAGTACCGAAGGGTCGTTACTTACACTCGAACCTAGGGTTAGGGTGCCTAATCTTTTTCTAGAGCTTTTGAAGGAACCGAAGTGTCATCACTTACACTAGAACCTAGGGTTTGGGTGCCTAGAATTTTTTTGGGATTTTAAAAGAATCGATGGGTCATGAATTTCACACAAACCTAGGGATAGGGTGCCTAGTCTTTTTCTAGGACTTTTGAAAGAACCGAAGAGTCGTCACTTACACACGAACTTAAAGTTTGGGTTCCATGTCTATTTTAAGGGATTTTCAGAGAATCGAATGGTCGTCACTTACACACGAACCTAGGGTTTAGGTGCCTAGTCTGTTCTAGGACTTTTGAGAAAATCGAAAGGACGTTACTTACACACGAACCTTGGGTTTGGGAGCCTAGTCTTTTTCTAGGGCTTTTGAAAGAACAAAAGTGTCGTCACCTACACACGAACATTGAGTTTGGGTGGCTAATTTTTTCTAAGGCATTTGAGAGAACCGAAGGGTCGTCACTTACACACGAACCTAGGGTTAGGGTGCCTAGTCTTTTTCTAGGCCTTTTAAGGGAATCGTAGGGTCGTCACTTACACATGAACCTAGAGTTTGTGAGTCTAGTCATTTACTAGGGCTTTTGAGATAACCGAAGGGTCATCATTTACACACGAACCTAGGGTTAAGGTGCCTATTCTTTTTCTAGTGCTTTTGAGAGAACCGAAGGGTCGTCACTTACACAAAAACCTAGGGTTTGGGTGCCTATTCATTTTCTAGAGTTTATGAAAGAGCTGAAGGGTCGTCTCTTACACACGAACCTAGGGTTAGGGTGCCTAGTCTTTTTCTAGGACTTGTGAGAGAACCAAAATTTTGTTACTTACACACGAACCCAGGGTTTGGGCGCCTAGTCTTTTCTAGGGCATTTGAGAGAATCGAAGGGTCGTCACTTACACACGAACCTAGGGTTAGGGTGCCTAAATTTTTTCTAGAGCTTTAAAGAGAACCAAAGGGTCATCACGTACACACGATTCTAGGGTTTGGGTGCCAAGTCTTTTTCTAGGGCTTTTAAGAGAACCCAAGGGTCATCACTAACACACGAACCTACGGCTGGGGTGCTGAGTCTATTTCTAGGGCTTTTGAAGAACCAAAGGTTCGTCACTTACACACAAACCTAGCGTTTGGGTGGCTAGTCTTATTTTAGGAATTTTAAAAGAACCGAAGGGTCGTCACATGCACACAAACCTAGGGTTTGGGTGCCTGATTTTTTTCTAGGGCTTTTAAGAGAATCGTAGGGTCGTCACTTACACACGAACCAAAAGTTTGGGTATCTAGTCTTTTTCTAGGGCTTTTGAGAGAACCGAAGGGTCTTCACTTACACACGAACCTAGAGTTAGGGAGCCGAGTCCTTTTCTAGGGCTTTTAAGAGAACTAAAGGGTCGTTACTTACACACGAACCGAGGGTTTGGGTGCCTAATCTGTTTTTAGGATTTTTGAAAGAACCAAATGGTCATCACTTACACACGAACCTAGGGTTTGGGTGCCTAGTCTTTTTCTAGAACTTTTGAAACAACCGAAGGGTCGTCACTTACACAGGAACCTAGGGTTGGGTGCCTAATCTTTTGTAGGGCTTTTGAGAGAATCGAAGGGTCATCACTTACACACGAACTTTGCGTTAGGGTGCCTAGTCTTTTTCTAGGGCTTTGAAAAGAATCGAAGGGTCGTCACTTATACACGAACCAAGTGTTAGGGTGGCTAGTCTTTTTCTAGGGCTTTTGAAAGAACCGAAGGGTTGTCACTTACATACGAAACGCGGGTTTGGGTGCCTAATCTTTTTCAAGGATTTTGAGAGAACTGACGGGTCGTTACTTACACACGAACCTAGGGTTAAAGTGCCTAGTTTTTTCTAGAGCTTTAAAGAGAACCGATGGGTCGTCACTTACACACGAATCTAGAGTTTGGGTACCTAGTCATTTTCTCGGGCTTTTGAAAGAACCGAAAGGTCGTCACTTACACACGAACCTAGGATTAGGGTGCCTAGAATTTTTTTAGGACTTTTGAGGGAAACAAAGTGTCGTCACTTACACACGAAACTAGGGTTTGGGTGCCTAATCTTTTTCTAAGGCTTTTGTGAGAACTGAAGAGTCGTTACTTACACACGAACCTAGGGTTAGGGTGCCTAATATTTTTCTAGAGCTTTAAAGAGAATCGATGGGTTGTCACTTAAATACGAACTGAGAGTTTGGGTGCCTAGTCATTTTCTAGGGCTTTTGAAAGAACTGAAGGGTCGTCACTTCCACACGAACATAGGGTTTGGGGGCCTAATCTCGTGTGTAAGTGACGACCCTTCGGTTCTTTCGAAAGCCCTGAAAATAGATTAGGCACCCAAACCCTAGGTTCGTGTATAAGTGTCGACCATTCATTTCTTTTATAATCCCTAAAAAAAGACTAGGCACCTAAATCCTAGGTTCTAGTATAAGTGACGACCCTTCGGTTCTCTCAAAAGTTCTAGAAAAGACTTGGCACCCAAATCCTCGATTCGTGTGTTAGTGACGACCCTTCAGTTCTCTCAAAAGCTCTAGAAAAATACTAGGCACCCAAACACGAGGTTCATGTGTAAGTGACGACCCTTCGGTTCTCTCAAAATTAAGAACAAAAGATTAGGCACCCAAACCCGAGGTTCGTGTGTAAATGACGATCCTTCGGTTCTCCCAAAAGCCATAAAAAAGACTAGGTACCCATACCCGAGAATCATGTGTAAGTAACAGCCTTTCGGTTCTTTCCAAAGCCCTAAAAAATGACTAGGCGCCCTAACCCTAGGTTCGTGTTAAAGTTACGACCCTTCGGTTCTCTCAAATGCCCTAAAAAAGTCTAGGCACCCAAACCCTCGGTTCGTCTGTAAGTGACGACCCTTCGATTCTCTCAAAAGTCCAAGAAAATGTCTAGGCACCCTAACCCTAGGTTCGTGTATAAGTGGCGACCCTTCGATTCTCTCAAAATCCCATGAAAAAGTCTAGGCACCCAAACCCTAACCTCGTGTGGAAGTGACAATCCTTCGGTTCTTTTAAAAGCTCTAGAAAAAGACTAGGCACCCAAACCCTAGGTTCGTGTGCATGTGACGACCCTTCAGTTCTTTTGAAAGCCATAAAAAAAGACAAGGCACCCAAACTCTTGATTCGTGTGTAAGTGACGACCCTTCGGTTATCTCAAAAGCCCTAGAATAGACTAGGCCCCCAAACTCAAGGTTCGTGGGTAAGGGATGGCCCTTCGGTTCTTTAAAAAGCCCTAGAAAAATACTAAGCACCCTAACCCTAGGTTCGTGTGTAAGTGACGTTCATTCGGTTCTCTCTAAAGCCCAAGAAAAAGACTAGGAACCCATACCCTAAGTTCGTGTGTAAGTGACGACCCTTCGGTTCTCTCAAAAGCCATGGAAATATACTAGGCACCCTAACCCTAGGTTCGTATGTAAGTAACGACCCTTCAGTTATCTCAAGAGCCCTATAAAAAGACTAGGCAACCCAACCCAGGGTTCATGAGTAAGTTTCAACACTTCGATTCTTTGAAAAACCATAGAAAAAGACTACGCACCCTAACCCTAGGTTCTTTCAAAAGCTCTTAAAAATGACTAGGCACCCAGACCGTATGTTCGTGTGTAAGTGACGACCATTCGTTCCTCTCAAAAACTCTCAAAAAAGACTAGGCTCCCTAACCCTAGGTTCGTGTGTAACTGACGACCCTTCGGTTCTCTCAAAATCTCTAGAAAAAGACTATGCACCCTAATTCGAGGTTCGTGTGTAAGTGACGATCCTTCGGTTCTCCCAAAAGCCCTAGAAAAAGACTAGGCACCCATACCCGCGATTCATGTGTAAGTAACAACCCTTCGATTCTTTTCAATGCCCTAGAAAAAGACTAGGCGCCCTAACCCTAGGCTCGGGTTAAAGTTACAACCCTTCGGTTCTCTCAAAAGTCCGAGAAAAGTCTAGGCATCCAAATCCTCGGTTCGTGTGTAAATAACGACCCTGCGATTCTTTAAAAAACCCTAGAAAAAGACTAGGCACCCAAACCCTAGGTTCGTGTGTAAGTGACAACCCTTCGGTTCTCTCAAAAGCACTAGAAAAAAACTTGGCACCCTAACCCTAGGTTCGTGTATAAGTGACAACCATTCGGTTCTCTCAAAAGCCCTAGAAAAAGACTAGGCATCCAAACTTTTGGTTCGTGTGCAAGTGACGACCCTATGATTCTTTTAAAAGCCCTAAAAAAAGACTCGAGACCCTTACCGTAAGTTTGTCTGTAAGTGACGACCTTTTGGTTCTCTCAAAAGCCTAGAAACAAACTAACCACCCAAACTCTAAGTTCGTGTGTAAGTGACGACCCTTCGATTCTTTCAAAAGACCTAGAAAAGGACTAGGCACCCAAACCCTTGGTTCGTGTGTAAGTGACAACCCATCGGTTTTCTCAAAAGCCATAAAATAGAAAAGGTGCCCAAACCCTAAGTTCACGTGTAAGTTACGACCCTTCAGGTTTTTTAAACGCCCTAGAAAATGACCAGGCACCCACACCCTAGGTTGGTATGAAACTGACGACCCCTCATTTCTTTCAAAATCCCTAAAAAAAGACTATGCACCCAAATTCTAGGGTCTAGTGTAAGTGGCGACCCTTCTGTTCTTTCAAAAATTCTAAAAAAAGACTAGGCACCTAAACCTATGGTTCGTGTACAAGGGACGACCCTTCGATTTTTTCAAATGCTCTAGAAAAAGACTAGGCACCCTAACCCTAGGTTCGTGTACAAGTGACGACCATTGGGTTCTTTCAAAATCTATAGAAAAAGACTAAACAGCCAAACTCTAGGTTCGTATGTAAGTGACGACCATACGATTCTCTTAAAAGCCCCAGAAAAATACTAGGGACCCTAACCCTGGATTCGTGTATAAGTGACGACCCTTCGATTCTCTCAAAAGCCCAAGAATGGACAAAGCACCCAAACCTTAGGTTCATGTGTAAGTGACGACCCTTCGGTTCTTTTAAAAGCCCTCGAAAAAGACAAGGCATCCAAACCCTAGGTTCGTGTGTAAGTGACCACCCTTCGATTCTCTCAAACGTCCTAGAAAAAGACTAGAAACCCAAACCCTAAGTTCGTACTAAGTGACGACCCTTCGGTTCTTTCAAAAATCCTAAAAAAATAATTGGCACCCTAACCCTATGTTCGTGTGTAAGTGACGAACTTTAGGTTCTCACAAAATCCCTAGAAAAAGACAAGGCACCCCAACTCTAGTTTCGTGTGTAAGTGACGACCTTTTTGTTTTCTCAAAAGCCCTTGAAAAAGACTAGGCACTCAAACCCTAGATTCGTATGTAAGTGATGACCCTTCGGTTCTTTCAAAAGTCCTAGAAAAAGACTAGGCAACTAACCCTAGGTTCATGTGTAAGTGACGACACTTCGATTCTTTCCAAAACCCTAGAAAAAGACTAGGCACCCTAACATTAGGTGCATGTTTAAGTGACGACCCTTCGGTTCTCCCAAAAGCCCTAAAAAAGACTAGGCACCCAAACCCTCGGATCGTGTGTAAGTGACGACCCTTCAGTTCTCTCAAAAACCCTATAAAAAGACTAGACACCCAAACCCTCGGTTCGTTTGTAATTGACGACCCTACGGTTCTCACAAAAGCCCAAGAAAGAGTCTAGGCACCCTAACCCTAGGTTCGTGTGCAAGGGACGACCCTTCGGTTCTCTCAAAAGCCCAAGAAAGAGTCTAGGCACCCTAACCCTAGGTTCGTGTGTAAGTGACGACCCTTCGGTTCTCTCAAAATCCCAAGAAAGAGTCTAGGCACCCTAACCCTAGGTTCGTGTGTAAGTGACGACCTTTCGGTTCTCTCAAAATCCCTAGAAAAGTTTAAGCACCCAAACCCTCGGTTCGTGTGTAAGTGACGACACTTCAATCCTCCCAAAAGCTATAAAAAAAGGCTAGACACTCTAACCCAGGGTTCGTGTGTGAGTGACGAATCATCGGTTCTTTTAAAAGCCCAAGAAAAAGACTAGGCACCCAAACTCTAGGTTCATGAGTAAGTAATGACCCTTCGGTTCTATCAAAAGCCCAAGAAAAAGACTAGACAACCAAACCCTAGGTTCGTGTGTAAGTGATGACTCTTTGATTCCCTCAAAAGCCCTTGAAACAGACTAGGCACCCAAACCCTAAGTTCGTGTGTAAGTGACGACCTTTCGGTTCTTTCAAAAGCCCTTGAAAAAGACTAGGCACCCAAACCCTAGGTTCGTGTGTAATTGACGACTCTTCGGTTCTCTCTAAAGCCCTAGAAAAAAACTAGGCACCCTAACCCGAGGTTCAAGTGTAAGTAACGTCCCTTTAGTTCTCTCAAAAGCCCAAGAAATAGACTAGGCACCCAAACCCTAGGTTCGTATGTAAGTGACGACCATCCAGTACTTTCAAAGGCCCTAAAAAGAGACTAGGCACCCAAACCCTAGTTTCATATGTAAGTAACGACCCTTCGGTTCTTTCAAAAGCCCAAGGAAAAGACAAGTCACCCTAACCCTAGGTTCGTGTGTAAGTGACGACCCTTCGGTTCTCTCAAAAGCACTAGAAAAAGTCAAGGCACCCAAACCCTAGATTCGTGTATAAGTGACGACCCTTCGGTTCTTTCAAAAGTTCGAGAAAAAGACTAGGCACCCAAACCCTACATTTTTCTATAAATGACGACCCTTCGGTTCTCTCAAAAGCCCCAAGAATAGACTAGGCTCCCAAACCCTAGATTCCTGGGAAAGTGACCACCATTCGGTTCTTTCAAAAGCCTTAGAAAAAACTAAGCACCCTAACCCTAGGTTCGTCTGTAAGTGATGACCCTTCGATTCTCTCTAAAGACCTAGAAAAAGACTAGGCACCCTAACCCTAAGTTCGTGTGTAAGTGACAACCCTGTGGTTCTTTCCAAAGCCCTAAAAAAAGACAAGGCACCCTAACTCTAGGTTCGTGTGAAAGTGGCAACCCTTCAATTTTTTCTAAATCCCTAAAAAAAGACGAGGCACCCAAACTCTAGGTTCTAGTGTAAGTGACGACCCTTCGGTTCTTTCAAAAGTCCTAGAAATAGACTAGGCACCCTAACCCTAGGTTCGTGTGTATGTGACGACCCTTCGGTTCTTTTAAAAATATTAGAAAAAGACTAGACTCCCAATCTCTAGGTTCGTGTATAAGTGACGACCCTTTGATTCTCCCAAAATCCCTAGAAAAAGACTCGGCACCCTAACCCTAGGTTTGGGTGTGACTGACGACCCTTGGGTTCTCTCAAAAGCCCTAGAAAAAGACTAGGCACCTTAACCCTAGTTTCGTGTGTAAGTGACGACCCTTCGATCCTCTCAAAACCTTTAAAAAAGACTAGGTACCCAAATCCGAGGTTCGTGTGTAAATTACAACCCTTCGGTTCTCTAAAATGCCCTAGATAAATTCTAGACACCCTAACCTTAGGTTCGTGTGTAAGTTACGATCCTTCGATTCTTTCAAAACACCAAGAAAAAGAATAGGCACCCAAACCCTAGATTCGTGAGTAAGTGGCAACCCTACGGTTCACTTTAAAGCCATAGAAAAAAACGAGGTACCCAAATCCAAGGTTCGTGTATAAGTAACAAACCTTCAGCTCTCTTAAAAGCCATAGAAAAAGATTAGGCACCATATCCCTAGGTTCGTGTGTAAGTGACGACCATTCAATTTTCTCAAAATTCTTAAAAAAAAACTGGGCACCCAAACCCTAGTTTCGTATGTAAGTGACGACCCTTCGGTTCTTTAAAAAGCCCTAGAAAAAGACTAGACACCCTAACCCAAGGTTCGTGTGTAAGTGACGACCCTTCGATTCTTTCCAAAGCCCTAGAAAAAGAGTAGCCACCCTAACCCAAGGTTTGTGTATAAGTGACGACCCTTCGACCCTCTCAAATGCACTAGAAAAGACTAGGCACCCACACCCTAGGTTCG
>JAULJZ010191595.1:0-20880 GCA_032270985.1 Heliamphora pulchella | reverse complement strand
TCTTGTTCTCCCGTGCAGGTAGGTAGTCAGTCGAACCGCGTATATCTTTGTGTTCTTCGTATGTTCTTGTTTTATTCTTTATTTACTTTATGTAGATTGAAATCTACGTTCCTATTCCGCTACGTAGGGGATTTAAGCGCTTAAAATCCCAACAAAGTGCGTAAAATTCCAACAACTAGTATCAAAGTACTAGTTATTGGCTTAATCACTCGATCACAATAAAGATGAAGAACATCATGTTAGAGATCCCTATAGACTACTAGGGGACACGATAGTAGGTGGAGTTACCACTACCACACAGGCAATTCAGCGGGAACGGCACAAATCCCTGTATATGTGGCTTGGTCAAATCAGTCAGATCGACAAGCGTAGTGTATCAAATCTTTCGAAGAAGACACTAAGAGTCAAGGTGGAGATCGACCAGATCCGTTCACCTAGAAAATTGGGTGATTGGGGTTCAAATCAGCAGCAGTGGATATCTTTCGTCTTACCAGAAGGCTATAGGTAGATCAAAAGAGGATTAGCGGTAAGTAACACTGTTAGAGAAAGTAGAGTCACTACAGAAGGCTATTGATTATAAACAGAGAGGGTGGAGTACCTATACTTGTGAAATGGGTGTAGGACGAGGTAGCCGGCAGTTCTTCCATATGGTGATGGTTTAAAAATTCGAGTTAAAGTAGAGATTGCTGGGTTGGTATCTCGTATTTTTGACATTCCAGTTCGGTAGGGCATCCGAACAGTGCTGGTGATGGCTGGAGTTTTGAAGGAAACTCTCGGGCTAGTGATCACTCGAGCGGTTAGGGGTCCGCTCAAGTGGCCCATCGCGAAACAATATATTATTGAGGCGGCTAGAGTTTCAGCCATCGCATGGTTTGACCTAGTTTTGGGCTTATTTAAAAGAAGCCGAAGCACCAGAAACCCTAAGGGCATAGAGATAGCGATGCAGAATGTGAGGACATACCAGAGAGACTCAGGTTGAGTCCAGAGAGTGTAAAGAAAGGTTTAAATACACTAGAGTGAGGCTTAGATTTAGAGATCAAAGAATATAGAGGTAATTCTTGTAATCCTTATTGATAATAGTAGATTATTTCTTCTTGTTTTCTCGTAAAGGTAGACAGTCAGGCGAATCACATATATCTTTGTGTTCTTCGTAGGTTCTTATTTTATTCTTTATTTGTTTTGTGTGGATTAAAACTTACATTCCTATTCTGCTACGTAGGGGATTTAAGCGCGAAAAATCCCAACGAAGCGCGTAAAATCCCAACAACTCTCTCTCACTCTTTCTAAAGTTTTTGTTTGACATGGCTTAGAGGAGAGAGGCGATGGCGGTAACCCCTCTCTGATCTCTTTCACTCCAACTCTCATTTTTCTTCTCCTCTCTTATCCTCTCCCTATCTATTATACATTCTCTTTTTTGATCTCTCTCTCTCTCTCTCTCTTCTCTCTCTTCTAATAGTTATTTTTTTCTTTTGCTTTAATTTGTGTATGTTTTGTATTTTTTTTGACGTGTTTTATCTTCTTTCATTATATGTACTCTGTCATCTATATTTTTCAGTAGCTCTTTCAGGTTGGGACATCAATCAAATTGGCATAAATAGATTGATATTGGTAACACCAAATTTAAGGTTATGCAATTACTATTAAGAGAATAACCACTAATTAACAATATTGACTTATATCATTAAGAGCCAACTGTAATTAGATAGGAGCCAGCTGTAATTAGTTAGGTAATTAATTGAGATTAGTGGTTGGTACAACAGGTTAGGGTATATACACTCATCTGACGTAATATTGAGAAAAATCAACGTAACGAGAAGGCAAGAACAGTGAATCCTCTCTCTGTCTTGTTTTATCTCTTCTCTTTGTTTTGGTTTCAATCATGGTATTAGAGCTGTAAGCCCATTCAACAATGGCAACAAACCTACATCCCTTCCAATCTTCTTCTTCTGCATTTAATCTCAATATGACCCTTTATTACTGAATATATCAAATCTCATCTTAATAAAATTGAATTTCACAAATTACATCCCATGGAAGTACAAATCTCCCAAGTTCTAAAGACATATTCTTTACTTGGATTATTGGATGGATCAATTCCGTGTCTAAGGCCTTTCTTACGAGATGAATGAAACAACATCACCACAAATGAAAATCCTCAATTCTTTACATGAAGCATCACTGATCAAGCCTTGCTCACCTTAGTCAATTTAACCTTGTCACCTTCAACCCTAGCACTAGTCATTGGGCATACTTCTTCTCGAGGTGCTTGGTTCGTTCTAAATCGCCGATTTACATCAATTTTTCGAATGTCTTAAATCTGATGATCGACCTTCATAACGTCAAGAAGAGATATGGAAGATGAAGAACTTCTTCATATACTGCACAAAGGGTTCCTCGAAGAAGTTCCATTCATTCATATCTGCAATTTGTACACGCACTAAACCCCTATCATTTGATGATCTACATGTATTGTTGCATGTTGAAGAACAATCACTAAAAAAATGCACCACTTCTCAAAGAATCCTCACATCTAAGTCATACGATGGCAATAACGACACAAATTTTAGATCCTCTTCCTCAAACAACTCTCGTGGATGAAACAGGGGTAGATTCTTTGAATCTCGAGGCAAAGGCTTCAGATCTGGTGGAAATCTCAACCCTAACTTCAACTCTAAACCATTCTCCAGTGGATCTCAAGAAAATGCCTACCAGACTTCATCTTCTTCAAGACCAGCGTGTCAAGTTTGTGACAAATTAACCAGGTGATAATGCCTTGGATTGTTACCATTGCATGGATTTCGCTTACCAATGGAGACATCTACCATCGAAGTTAGCTACAATGATGGCTACTATAGCATCACCATCTTCCTCAAAATTAGAATTTTGGCTAACTAATACTAGAGCTACAAATCATCTCACTGTGGATCTCTCAAAACTCAACACTACAACAAAATAAGTTATTGACGAAATAATTTCGTCTCTAAATCTATGTATTTTATCGTTAATAGATTCCGTGACAAAAATGCGTCCTCTCCACTTTTATTTCTAAAGGATCGTCGCAAAAAATACCTCGTGACAAAAATTTAATTCCTCACTAAAACTGACATTTTGTGACAAAAAAATTGGACTCCTTACCAAACAAATACCATTTGTGACGATTTATTGTCATTTTTAGTGACGATAGTAATAATCACAAAACATATTTCGTCACAAAAAAAGTGAATTGTTGACCAAAAAATTCTGTCATAAATACTGTTTCGTCACAAAAAATAGACAACTATTTTTGTGTATAGTGAATTTGTAACAAAATATTTTCTCGCAATATAAGGTAATTTGCGATGAACGCTATTTCTTCGCAAATGAAAACAATTAGTGACAAATAATTTCGTGGCAACTTTCTTTATCTAATTTGTTAACAATTAGTGACGACTAAATTTGTCGCAAAATTGTCGTAAAATCAGATTTTTGTGACAAAATAAATTCCGTCACTGTTATATAATGTAAATGATGACAAATCATTTTATCACAAATAGATAGAATAAGTGACAAAATTAATCAAAATTTATTACAATAATCAAGTATAAATCTCCAATTTGTCTACATAATAATGTAAATGTACTTCTAACTTCAAAAGGATGTATAAAACAATTCGTTCCAAATAAATGGACAAAAAAAGATATTTAATATGATAAAATAATATCTAAAAAATCACGACACAAAATTCTTCAACGCCATCTTCCTTTTATAGCAAATATGCAAACACAATAAGAAAAATATCAAAATAATATATAGTTGATACAATAAATTGTCTTCATATTACTAGGAATTTATCTACAACAATAAAAAAAACTCAGAAAAAGAAGAATATAAATATTGGTGTCATTGAAGTTGAAAATGTCAACTCTTCAAATTAAACCCAAATTATTATTTATTGTCTATTAGTTTATTCTCTCATCATAGTACAACCCAAATAATTATTCCAAACACCCAATTTAGCTATTTTTTTGAATATCTTTTTTTATTGGTTAAAAATATTAAAACGAAAAAAAACATTTAAAAAAATATATAAAACAATAAAAATAAATAAATAAAAACTCAAGTAATCTTTCTTTTTCTCACCTTCCATACTAGTAAGATAATAACCAAACGAATCTTATGTCACAATCAATTGGCGGCACCTTCCGTATGCATAGAACAACTTGTAGCAAAAGAAAAAATACGAAAACAATATTCTAAGTATTAAATTTTTTAAAACATTTGACAAAACTTTTTCTATTTTTTGGATAATCCAAATTTACAAAATAACTTATAATAATGAAAGCAATATAATACACACGCTACTAAGCTTGACTTATTCTTGACTTGCAGCAGATGAATGCCACATGTAACTTCACACAGAAGTTAGGTAACATTAACATCTCAGCCATATTTATGGATTGTCAAATGTGCAATCCATAAATTTGAATTCTGACCCATTTAGAATGAGAATATTCTTGACTAGCAGTAGACAAATGACATGGAGAATGTTGCAAAAAAGCTAGGTAACAAGATTAACCAACATGATCCATGAATTTAAAAAATGACCAGCTTGGAATGATAATCTTCACTTCAAACTAGAAGAGTTCTGATGGGAATCGAAATGGCACCATTTACTTTCATATAAGATTGTATCGAACTAATATTCTTTTGGAACACACAAGATGTTACGTTTAAAAATTTTGATAAACTTGATAACAGAATTATGATAACAACAGCACCAACCGAATTTCGGATACCGAACAGTGCAAATAACAACCAAGCAAAAAACTGAAAAAGGATTCTTGATTCCAGTCCCAAAATATCATGCTGATGACTTCAATTATTTCAACATGAAATAAATTTTTGTCTTAATCAACAAAAAGGTGGCACATAAGCTACAACAGGATGCCTTCTTTCATAGTAGCTTAGCTCGGACAAACTTTATCTTCCTCCTCCATGAGAGATAGATGGAAGAAAGCTAATGCTCCAATATTTAGGCCAATTATTTGATATATGTCACTAGCCGCTCAAAAAGTATTATAAACTCAAAATTCAGGCTAACTGTTGGACTCAGTTCGTAATATTTGGATCAGATTTGAAGGGAACAAAAACACCCACGCACACACAGTGGGGAAAGAGTTAATATTGGGCTCTTGAATAGGCAGAATGCTTGAACCCTTGATCATGGGGCATAGCTTGAGAACATACACCCATAACCGAGGTTTAAGACTTACAAGGATTCATAGTATATTTTTGGGCTCTGAATCTTTCCACTTGGAAAGATCTCTTAATCCTCTTCTGGCCCAAATACCAGTGGTTCAATCTGTTAATTCCAAACAAAAGGATGAGTTTCCCAGCTGCCAAGTCAATTTCCTATTTGGTAAGCAGTTTTGAAGATGTCAATTTTTCCTGAATCAAAGACAAAAAACATGGAATTTTAGTTTTCTGTCTTTTGCTAGTCTTTTCAGATGTAAATTTCATGCCCTGATTTGTTAACAAATAGCCCAGATGAAAAATGATACAAAAAGGGGGGCTGTTTTGGGTTTCAAAAAACTGGAGTTTTTGTTTTAAGCCCCAAGAAACTAAATCCTCCGTTCAACAGCGTCGCTAATATAATAATCATTACAAGCTTAGAAACCCTTCCGATACTCTGGAACACCGAAACTACAACAAATCTTAATTCCTAAATTCTAATTTCTTTCATCTATCCTCCCGATTTTCACAGCAACCAAACAGAGGAACTAACATCAAATACTAAACAACTCATGTATCTACGCCATTAGTTGCAAACAATATAGGCATTAATGTACATACGTGTCTACGTAAATGTATCAGTGAAAAATTCAGCAAGCCCAAGAAAAGCTGAACCAGATGAAGATCGAAAATTCGTCAAAGATTGAAAAGGAAACAGAAATTAGGGTTCATTCGGTGGAAAATCTGACCTCCTCGGACTCTGGATTTGAGCTACTTGTGCTGGAGAAGCTTTTTTCGGTACTCCGCCACTGCGGTGCGGTGACGAACGGTGTCCTCGGCCTTGCTTGACATCGATAAGTCAGTCGGCAACAGAAAGAGTTATTGACGATGAATCTCTGCATGCGCAACACAAATTTTATCCAGAGAAAATATAATTTGAAGGAGGATCAAAGATAAAACTCAATGAAAATTAAAACCATAATATTAGTATATTACAAAGAACAATAAAAATGCTTTCTTAATGGAAAAATATCTAATAATGTATTGCAGGTCAAACAAGGGCCTAACTCAACTATGCTTTCTTTTTCCTTTGTAAAATTCAATTTGGTTGTAAAAAAAAATTGTAGTTTTAAAACTTTCATGAATCTCTGCCATTGTGACCATCAAAGTACACAAAAGCTTGAATCTTTTGGGAATAAAGAAAGGCTCGAATGTTTTGGTGTTAGGGTTTACGAATTGCGGGGGAGGAAGAGGGGGAGAAGATAAAACTAACAATGGTGTGGGGTGAAATCGTAGGGCAGCAGTGTGTGGTGACGACGCATTGCAGCGGCGTGGGGCGACGTAGGGCGGTGGCGCAGTTCAGCGGCGTGGGGCGATGGCGCGAGTGGAGGGCTACGTTCAGCGGTGAACGTTGGCCTTTGGCATTTGCTGTGGCGAGAGAGTAAGGGATTTCAGAGGAGAGTTTTCCAGAGAATTAGAGCGGAGAGTGGGGTGACAGAGAATAGGGCAGGAGAAGGGATGCGTGGGAAAGAAAATTTTTTCATAGGGGGGGGGGGGGGGGGGGGGGGGTACACACCTGTTTTTTCGTATAACACGCATTAAAATGTATTAAAAAATTTATACATAAATAATAAAATTTGTATTTAAAAGTATAATAAATAAATAAAAGTGTACATAAAAATATTATAAACTTTTGTAATAAAAACTATCAATCCTACCCTATGAATTCTATGTTCAATTTATTTATTAAGAGTTTTATTAAAGAAAATTATTTAAAATTATTATCTAATTTAATTTTTACTACACAAATAAATATTTGATCTTACCCAATTAAGTATGCAAGAATAAAAATAATTATTTGTAAAAAATATTTAAAAGTTAAAGTTAATTTTTAAAAATAAATTAATTAAATTTGTTTAATTATGGATTATTTCTAAATTTTATTATCAAAAAGTTTTAGAAGTTTTTTTTTTATGAAAAACAAACCAATTTTAGTGTTTTATTTATCATAACATTAATGTTTGACAATGAAATATTATCTTCATCAATAACAGAATTTTTTTCATGAGAACAATTTATAATCGTCATAAAAGAAAATTAATTGGTGACGAAATCTTGTCAACGCAAATAATTAAATAGTGTTTAGAGATGAAAAATATAATTTGTGGCAAAATAATACATATTATGACGAAATATTGTCGTCTCCAATAAATAAAATCCTTTTTGCGAGTAAAAATAAAATTCATAACAAATTAGATACCTAGCGTGAAGAAATATTTTTGTCACTAATGGTTGGATAACATGTGAGAAAAAATAGAATTCATCACAAAAAGAATATGTATTGGTGACGAAATTAAAATTTTCTAGCCAAATGATCATTTTTAGTGAGAAAAATAAGATTCATCATTAAATTTTGTCATGAAAAATATTTTTTGTTGTAGTGATTGGTGGAAGATCTTTATGTTATTATTTCAATCTCTTATATTCTGCAATTAATGGAATTGAATAACACATCTAATTTACCATATAAGATAAAGTTTCGTTATTTCATGAACCAAACGTTTCTTTGGCACTTACACTTGGGCCATATTAATATAAAAAGGATAAACAAACTAGTAGCAGATGTACCTTTGAGTTTTGAAAGCATTTTCAGTAAGTGAATCTTGCTTAAAGGGTAAGATGACCAAGAGACCCTTTTTGGCCATAGGCTATAGAGCTAAAGAATCTTAGAGCTAATTTATTCTGATGATGTGTGTGGTCTTATGACAATCCGGACTGGAGGTGACTTTGAGTATTTCATTAGTTTCGTTGATGACTACTCAAGGTATGAATATATTTACTTGATGCACCATAAGTTTGAATACTTTGAGAAATTTAAAGAATTCAAGGCAGAGGCGGAGAAGCATCTCGGTAAAAGTGTCAAATCACTACGATTCGACCGTAGTGAAAAATACCTCTTTGGAGAATTTAAGGACTACTTGTCGTCAGAGGAGATTATATCTCAATTGACTACACCTGATCCTTCGCAGTAGAATGATGTAGTAGAAAGAATAAATAGGACTCTTATAGAGATGGTAAGGTTTATGATGAGTTATTCATGTTTACCCGATTCATTTTGGGGACTCACTTTAGAAACAACAGCTTACATCTGAACATGGTACCTTTTAAGTCTGTACCTTCTACTCCTATAGAATTGTAGATCGAGCGTAAGCCTAGTCTGAAACACATTCGAATTTGGAGGTCTCCAGCACATATGTTGAAAGGGAACGCGGGTAAGTTGAAACAAATGACAGAAGTCTGTTTCTTTGTGAGGTATCCCAAGGGACCTAAGGGTAGTCTGTTTTATAATCCTAAGGATCAGAAGATCATTGTTAGCACCAATATCTGATTCTTAGAAGAGGATTATATTATGGATACATGTCCAATAGTAAAATTGTTCTGAAAGAACTGAGAGGATATACCAGTAGAATGGAAGAGGAACCACAAGTCACTGATTTTCTATTATCTCGTCGTAGTGAGAGGATTATCAGGGCAGGTGCAAATCAAGAACAAGGTGCTGATATACAAGGTTCAGATTCTACATAGCATATTATTGCTAGTACACAAACACAGATAGTGCCTCGTCGTAGTGGGAGGGTTGTTCATCAACCTGATCGGTATATGTTCTTAGAAGAGTCTTTTGATAAGATCCTGACAAAACTAGATACCGAGCCTTATAACTATAATAAAGCACTTCAGGACAAAGATGCAGATCTTTGGCAAAGGGCTATGAATTTAGAGATGGAATCTATGTATTTTATCAGCTCTGAAAACTTATAGAACCACCCAAATGGATAAAACCCATTGGATGCAAGTGGATCTACAAGCGAAAGGGAGGTGTAGATGGAAAGATTGAAATCTTAAAAGTTAGGCTTGTTGCTAAAAGGTTCACTCAAAAAGAAGGGATCGATTATGAGAAAACATTTTTATCGGTAGTCATACTTAAGTCTATTCGGATTCTCTTATCCATTATCGCTCATTTCATTTACGAAATCTGGCAAATGGATGTCGAGACAACTTTCCTTAATGGAAGCCTTAACGAGTGTATCTATATGGTACAACCTGACGGATTCAATTCAAAGGGCCAAGAGAACATGTTGTGCAAGCTTAAGAGATCCATTTATGGACTTAAGCAGATATCGAGATCTTCGAACACTCGGTTTGATCAAGCCATAAAATCTTATGATTTTGATTAAAGTCCGTATGAGTTCTGTGTGTATAAGAAACGTGACAGAAGCGTGGTAATTTTTTTAGTACTTTATGTAGACGATATTTTAGTTATCAAAAATGATGTGGGACATTATCTACGATTAAAGTATGGTTATTTGGGCAGTTCGATATGAAGGATCTGAGAAAAGCTAGTCACATACTTGGGATCTTACTTGTGTGAGATCGAAAACAAAGGATGTTGGCCTTATCATAAGCAAAGTATATCGATGATATCCTTACTCGTTTTAAGCATGGAATCATTCTATCCAAGGATTAGTGTCCTAAGACACCTGATGAGATAGAGAAGATGAAGACAGTTCCTTATGCTTCGTGTGAGACGCTGACTTGTTTTCTTTTTTGACGTTTTTCGACGCGTGTTTCTTGTTTACGATTTTACATATTTATATGCTTTTGATGCATGATCGGGATTAGATATCCATGCGGGGTAGGTTCCCGGGACCGTGGGGCATTACAGTGCGAATTTCAAAAATTTCAAAAAAAAATATTTTAGAGGCCTATAAATATTTGGAGTTAGATATTTTCAAAACTTCTCTACTAAATTTTCTTCTTTCTCTCTGCCTTCTCTCTAACTTCTCGGGGGCCCGGGACTCGGTTTTCGACGATCCAACAGCAGATCCTTGCTTTTGGCACGATGGGCTACGCGTTCATTCGGATGAAATTTCATTCTTGTGAAGCTCGATTTTGCACGTGATTCGAGGTGTCGAGTTTTTACCTCACCGAGGTAGGATCCGAGATTCTCATGTCTTATAAGGGTGCTACGGGTAATCGTGTGTGTTTTTAACGATTAGATTGCTGTAGATATGATTTTGTATTAAGTTAGGTTTCTGGGTTTAAAACCGTTTTTAGTCAATTTCGGTGGATGAAATCGGGTGTTGGGAGTTTCTTTCGTGGTCTTGGTGATAGGCTTAGGCGTGTGGAAGTCCGAGGGTGTTGGACGGAGGTTTTGAGGCTTTGATTCGTGGTTTGGAGGGTTGAAACTATGACTTAAAAATAGTTCCTGTGAGAGGTTAGTCGACTTGATCTTGAGTTTGGGGGGTCAGTCGACTGGACCTGGGAGGTTAGTTGACTAAGATGATTCTGTATGGGGTTCAGTCGACTGGACCTAGTAGGTCAGTCGACTAAAATGTTCCTGGTTTGGATTTTTGGCTTTCCTGAGAGTTTTCAGTCAATTGGGGGCTGAGGACTAGTTGACTGAAGTGCTGGGTTTGTGTGTTTGTGGCTCAGTGGTTGGGGTTTGGGGTCTGGATGATAGTTTGGTGATTTTAGGGGTCGTGTAGTGGCCTCAGGTGTTTGTTTAAGTGCCGTACTCGGGGGACATGCATGGTTAGACGTGGGTGTTGGTGCATGGTGTTTATTAACCGTTGGGTTTTTGTTAAGCGTGTTTAGGTCCCGTGGTTCTTTTGGGGAAAAGACATTAGCTTGTGAAAACTGGGGTTTTATGGTTTGGTGTTAGCCTTCGGGCTAGGCTTAGTTTTGTGGTTGGTTGGCCGGTGTGTGGACGAGTCGTTTGGGTTAACATATGACGGGTGCGTGGCATGTGATGTCGTGTCGGGCTATATGGCGGGTGGCATCATGATGTAAAGTTATATATGGTTACGTGTATTTATAACTGTTTATTTATGTACGGATTACGTAACGGAATTACGTGGTTTAAGCTTTAAAACTCATAGTTTTATAGGCATGTATATGTGGGCTCTAAAGATCGGATGCATGTGATGCATGCTGCATGAGTTGCACGGGTTGCCTGCGATATGTGAGTTGCACAGGTTGCGTGCGTTATGCGTGTTGCACGGGTTGCGTGCGTTGCGTGTGTTATATGCACGGGTGGCATGTGTAATGTTAGATGGGGCAGTGGTCCTTCGATGAAAGATCGAAAAATGTTAGATGGGGCAGTGGTCCTTCGGTGAAAGATCAAAAAATGTTAGATGGGGCAGTGGTCCTTCGGTGAAAGCCCGAGAAGATCCTTGTGTTGTGTGTGTGCATGTGGGTATTTGAAGGACGGGAACGTGGTCCTGACGATGCTGGGTTGGTGGGTGCTTAGTGCCCTCGGGTTGTGAACCTGTAAACTAAGTGGTTGGTGGGTGCTTAGGACCCTCGGGTTGTGAACCTGTAAACTAAGTCGGTTACCTCCGTGAATGGCATTGTTTACGTTGTCGTAACTCCGTATAGAACTTGTCATTACCGAGCAGGCCTTAAGTGGTGACTAGGGTAATGGGCAGGAGTCTATAATTGTTACCTTCGTCTACGTTTTTACTGCTTTTCCTTAACTGTGGTATGATATCTGTTAGGATGATATGCATAGTTTCAAGGATGGAAACGTGATCATAAAGACAGTGCGTGTGAATCTGAAGGACGGATACGAGGTCCTGGAGAGATATGTGCTGGGTGTGTTGCTCATAGTGTGTTGGGCATAGTGCATGGATTGCATGAGTTAGCTTGTCGGGGCTTGTGAAAGTCGGCTTAGATATATGTTCATATGTTGCATATAATATCTGCTATCCTTGGGGCTCATGCGAGCCGTGTTTTTAAACTGTTTTAAGACTTGAAAGAGAGTCTAAAATTACACCTTATTTTCCTAGCATGTTTAGCTTATATTAAATGTGCTGTCTAGTTTCTACTGAGCTTTAGCTCATGGTGTGGGATTTAAAATGTTTTTCAAGTACCGGTCACGCAGATTGATCCGAGGTTGTTGGAGGGGTAGAAGAGCTGTAGTCTTTCTTTTTGCTAGTTTTGAACATGTATGCTATAAGATATTTTTCGGTGTTGGGGCCGTGTAATGTAAGCCGTTTGGAAATTATATACGATGCATGTATGGTTTATTTTGAGAGTGTATTCTCAAGTTGGGTGCTATTTTGGTTGTTCGTGGGTGTTTCACTTGACCCGGAGTTTGGGGCGTGACAGCTTGGTATCAGAGCTCTGGGTTCGAGTACCTAAGAGCTGTGAGAAGAGGATGTATCCCGTGTGAAGTTGATTGCGCGTGCTTGATTGTATGTGTTTAGATGTTTTGATAACATGAACGTGATAGCAAGCGGGTTATACGTGAATGATGTGTATATGTGAGCATGGGGGTTGAACTGTGGGATTGATTAGTCCTGCCTTTGGGCGTTTAGATTAACAAACTTAGGAGCTAAGTTAGAAACGCATTTAGCTGACGTGATTTCTAGCTGGGAATCTAAGTAGGTTATCCAGATTGATGCGTCATTCTTGTCGGTTTCTCTTGGTATGTGGGGTTTTGTTTAGCATGAACCTATGTGGCTATGTGTTAACATGCTTATGTGGTTAGCGTTTATGTTCATGCGATGTGATGCGTCTTATGTTCTGTCTGTTTCCTATAGACGCAATGTCCACGCGGGGAGGACGAGGCCGTGGTCGAGGCCGTGACTGTGGTTTTGGCCGAAGGGGCATTCCAGTCCCAAATATTGGGGATGCTAATGCACCCCAAGGACCTGTTGATGGAGATCTGTTGCGTGAGATGGTCGGCTCCATCTAGTAGCTGGCTGAGGCCTCTATGGGGAGAGAGAGTGTACCTGAGCCGTGAACGACGGTCGCAATGTGCAAGTTTTGACGTCTGGACCCTCCTACCTTTTCTAGGGATCCCAACCCCACGGTAGCCACTGAATGGCTAGAGTTGGTCACTAGGATCTTGGACATGCTTTAGATAGAGGAAGATGATCTGAGAGTTACTTTTGCTGCCTTCCAGTTGAGGGAGAGTGCTCACATGTGGTGGAAGTTTACCAGGACTACAGTTGGAGGCACTTGGGAGGCATTCATGAAGGTATTTCTGGAGAAATACTTTCCCGCAACTTTGAGGGATCGATTCAGAGAGGACTTCATTTTCCTGACTTAAGGGACGATGACAGTAGTCGAGTATGAGGCTGAGTTTACTAGCTTATCCCGGTTTGCACGGGAGATTGTGCCCACTGACAAATTTCAGGCAAAGAGGTTTGAGATGGGTTTGAGGCCCGCTATTAGAGACCGAGTGGCAGCATTTAGGATGCATGTTTTTACAGAGTTGGTGGAGACTGCCATGAAGGTGGAAGACACTCTAAACGAGACGCGCAGAGACAGAGACAGTAGGAGTCAGTAGAACGGGCGAAATGCACAGTCTCGGGGACGCAATGATAAGCATCAACGGACATCTGGTTCAAGTTCGTATTCAGTGGGGTCGTATCAGTCACACTCTTCTGCATCCTCATCTCTCGTAGTCTCAACGGGAAGGCTAGAGCAGTATGAGTTCCATTGCTTCCGATGCAGGCAACCCAAACATCATGTAATGGATTGCACGCAGCAGAAGCAGTCCCAAGGTTCGGTATCGATTCAATCGCAGGGGAGGGAGTCACAAATTTGTTATGGATGTGGCCAGCTTGGACATATTCATAGGGATTATCCCCAGAGAGAGAGTGCGCCGAGTACAGCGGGCACACCCGAGGATTCATTTGTGCAGAATCGACAATGACATCCTGTAGGTCAGACTTCCCGAGCGACAGATAGGGGAACTTTAGTTCAGTCGATACGGCAGTCGACAACGCCGAGTCATGGTGGACAGGGCAAAGCGACACAGCCACGAGCGTATGCCCTTATAGCTCCTAGTTCTTCTAGGGCACCTGCTGTGCCAGATGATGTAGATATGCCTTCAGAGAGCAGAGGTACTTTCTGAGTATGCAGGTTTTGGGTCAGTTTCCTTGTTGCATCTGTTTGGGAGTTGGTGATGGACTCCGTTGGTGATATACTGTGTGAGGCGGTGGTTGAGGAGGATGTGAGGTTGGGGTGTGTTGTAGAACCCGTGTCATTGAGATAGTTAACCATTGTTTAGAATGCCTGACCTTGTTTGACTATATCCTAAGAATGGTTTGGCTGACCATCTCGTAAGCCTGTGCTGATTGCGATCGACGGTTTGTTGTTTTGACCTTGAGTTAAATTTTGGGGAAGAAATTCCTTTAAAGAGGGTATAGTTGTGAAACCCTGACCGTTTTCTTTTTTGGTATTTTTCGACGTGTGTTTCTCATTTACGGTTTTGCATGTTTATATGCTTTTGATGCATGATTGGGGTTAGATATGCATGCGGGGCAGGTTCCCAAGGTCGTGGGATGTTGCGGTGCGAATTTCAAAAATTTTGAAAAATATATATTTTGGAGACCTATAAATCTCTAGAGTTAGATATTTTGAAAAGATATTTTCAAAACTTCTCCACTAAGTTTCTTCATTTCTCTCTGCCTTCTCTCTAACTTCTTGGGGACCCGAAGCTCGATTTTTTACGATCTAATAGCGAATCCTTGCTATTGGCACTATGGGCTACGCGTTTATCCAGACGGAATTTCATTCCGACAAAGCTCAATTTTGCATGTGGTTCGAGATGTCAAGTTTTTACCTCACCGATGTAGGATTCTAGACTCTCATGTCTTATATGGGTGTTACGGGTAATCGTGTGTGTTTTTAACGATTATATTGCTGTAGATCAGATTTTGTATTAAGTTGGGTTTTTGGGTTTAAAACCATTTTTAGTCGATTTCGGTGGATGGAATTGGGTGTCGAGAGTTTCTTTCGTGGTCTTGGTGATAGGCTTAGGTGTGTGGATGTAAAAGGGTGTTGGATAGAGGTTTGGAGGCTTCGATTCGATGTTTGAGAGGGTTGAAACCATGGCTTAAAAATATTTCCAGTGTAAGGTCAGTCGACTGGACCTGGGAGGTCAGTCGACTGGATCTTGAGTTTGGGGGGTCAGTCGACTGGACCTGGGAGGTCAGTCGATTGAGATGATTCTGTTTGGGGTTCAGTTGACTGGACCTAGTAGGTCAGTCGACTGAAATGTTCCTGGTTTGGGTTTTTGTCTTTCCCAAGAGTTTTCAGTCGACTGGGGGTTGAGGACCAATCGACTGAGGTGCTGGGTTGTGTGTTTGTGGCTCAGTGGTTGGGTTTTGGGGTTCAATTGATCGTGTGGTGGTTTCGGGGGTTGCATAGTGGCCTCGGGTGTTTGTTTAAGTGCCATCCTCGGGTGACGTGCATGGTTAGACGTGGGAGTTGGTGCACGGTTAGGTGCGTGGTGTTTATTCACTGTCGGGTTTGTGTTGGGCGTGTTTAGGGCCTGTGGTTCTTTTGGGGAAAAGACGTTGGTTTGTGAAAACTAGGGTTTTATGGTTTTAGTGTTGGCCTCTGGGTTAGGCTTAGTTTTGTGGTTGGTTGGCCGGTGTGTGGATGGGTCGTTTGGGTTAACGGATGACGGGTGCGTGACATGTGATGTCGTGCTGGGTTATATGGCGGGTGGCACCATGATGTGAAGTTATATATAGTTATGTGCATTTATAACTATTTATTTATGTACAAATTATGTAACGGAATTACATGGTTTATGCTTTAAAACTCATAGTTTTATAGACATGTATATGTGGGCTCTGAGGAGTGGATGCATGTGATACATATTGCATGAGTTGCATGGGTTGCGTGCGATATGTGAGTTGCACGGGTTATGTGCGTTATGTGTGTTGCACGGGTTGCGTGCGTTGCGTGTGTTATATGCACGGGTGGCATGTGTAATGTTAGATGGGGCAGTGGTCTTTCGGTGAAAGCCGGGAAATGTTAGATGGGGCAATGGTCCTTCGGTGAAAGCTCGAGAAGATCCTTGTGTTGTGTGTGTGCATATGGATATCTGAAGGACGGGAACGTGGTCCTGACGATGCAGGGTTCGTGGGTGCTTAGTGCCATCGGGTTGTGAACCCATAAACTAAGTGGTTGGTGGGTGTTTAGGGCCCTCGGGTTGTGAACCCGTAAACTAAGTCGATTCCCTTCATGAATGGCGTTATTTACGTTGTCGTAACTCCGTATAGAACTTGCCATTACCGAGCAGGCCTTAAGTGGTGACTAGGGTAATGGGCAGGAGTCTATAGTCGTTACCTTCGTCTGCGTTTTTACTGCTTTTCCTTAACTGTGGCATGATATCTGTTAGGAAGATATGCATAGTTTCAAGGATGGAAATGTGATCATAAAGACAGTGCGTGTAAATCTGAAGGACGGATACGAGGTCCTGGAGAGATATGTGTTGGGTGTGCTGCTCATAGTGTGCTGGGCATAGTGCATGGATTGCATGAGTTAGCATGTCGAGACTTGTGAAAGTCGACATAGATATATGTTCATGTGTTACATATATATCTATTATCTTTCGGGCTTGTGCAAGCCGTGTTTTCAAACTGTTTTAAGGCTTGAAAGAGAGTCTAAACTACACCTCATTTTCCTAGCATGTTTAGCTTATATTGCATGTGCTGTCTAGTTTCTGCTAAGTTTTGGTCACGGTGTGAGATTTGAAATATTTTTCAAGTACCGGTTACGCAGGCTGATCCGGGGTTGCTTGAGAGGTGGAAGAGCTGTAGTCTTCCTTTTTGCTAGTTTTGAACATGTATGCTATAGTATATTTTTCGGCGTTGGGGTCGTGTAATGTAAGCCGTTTGGCGATTATATACGATGCATGTATGGTTTATTTTGAGAGTGTATTCTAGGGTTGAGTGCTATTTTGGTTGTTCGTGGGTGTTTCACGTGACCCGGAGTTTGGGGCGTGACACTTCGGCAGTAGAAAGCCTCATGTATATTATGCTTTGTACTAGATCTGACATCTGCTTTGTCACTGGTATGGTTAGTAGATATTAGTCTAATCTAGAGTAGGAGCATTGAACTGTGTTAAAAAATATAATCAAGTACCTTAAAAGGACTAAGGATTATATGTTGGTTTACCAGACACACAGTCTAGTACCTTTGGGGTACACAAACTCAGATTTTTAGTCTGATGTGGATTCTCGTAAGTCTACCTCAGGATATGTGTTTACCATAGGAGGTGGAGCTATAAGTTGGTGGAGTATCAAGCAGTTCTGCATTGCTGATTCCACCATGGAGGCCGATTACCTGGTAGCTTCTGAAGCAGCCAAGGAGGTTGTTTAGCTCAGGAACTTTCTGTTAGATCTAGAAGTGGTACCTTCAGTTCAATTAGCTATTACATTTATTGTGACAATAGTGGAGCGGTTGTAAACTCGAAGGAACCAATAATCCATAAGAAAGAAAAATAAATTGAACGCAAGTATCACCTGATACAAGAAATTATACAGAGAGGTGATGTTGTTGTAACCAAGATTGCATCAGAAGATAACCTTGTAGATTCTTTACAAAGTGCTTTCCGGCTAAGACTTTTGATAGTCATGATTTTGAGTATAAGTGAGAAATTGTTAGAGTTGATATACTGAAAATCATATTTTTAATATTTAATTTTATTTTAATAAAATTATTTTTTCATTTTATAAGAATCTTTATGAGTTATGTATGTGTATCATTTCTTTAATATTATTTATGGATGTCCAATATTCTGTACAATATTTAATCTAATGTGTAGGGTATGGTTTGCACACAGAAGATAAGATTTTAAGTTTTTGCAGAATATAAGTTTTATGTTCACAGTTTACATGGAAATAGACATGCCATCAGTACGATTGTAATACAGAGTTTTAGTAAACTTGCCTTGGTTACAGAGAACAGAAAATAGCGTCGTCTATTGTTTCGACTCTTTGTGCAAGTACACTTTGTGTATATTGAACGGGATATTTGGAGTAATTAATTTTATACTGACTATATAAATGAATTCACACCCAATGTTATTATGTATAGTACTTATCCTCTTAATCCTGAAATAATTATTGATTTGTATATATTTAATATTCATTATTTTGATTCATTAGAGAGTGCGATCTTATATGGGTCTATATTCCCAGTGAGTTGGATAGCGGTATTATTTATATAGCAAATATTAATTATTGACGAAATTCACGTATCAAAAGATCAGGATTGACGATACCTCCTTAAGAAAGCTTATAAGTTTTGACTGGACTAAATCTTGCAGGTAGATTTGATTATCCGGTAGTTAAATAAGTTAAGTGAAAGGGCTTACTAAATTTTAAAATACCGATTAAATTAAATTATCAGTAATTAAATTTAATTAACAGGTATCGAGAATCTTAACGTTGGGAGAAATGATATGCATTTAATAACAGGAGCTCAATGCTAGATGGTCTTAAGATTATGGGTCAGAGTGTAATTATAGTTCTTTAGTGGTGTGAACTGTTATTCAGTGTCATATGAAAGTTGCAGAAACCGCTGTTATTTTTTCATAATTGCATATACCGCTATTAAGTTTGCATAATTGCAAAAACTGCTGAAACGTGTCTATGTTCCACTTGAAGTCTTACTCATAAGTACCCCCAGATCCCTGTTGTAGCCCTATAAATATATAGGTAAATTGAAGCAGTTTCATAACTTGTCTTCTAAGATTAAAGCAGTCCAAGTTCTGCTGGTACACATTCTTGATAGATTGTAGCCCACCCTACATTCAACAATCGCATAAGGGAATACAGTAGAAGATCTGACAGGAGCTTCAACTCGGGTTCAAAATCGTAGTCGAAGATTCGACTGGTAAAAAGGTATTTTTCTAAAACTAACTGTGGTTGCATCGGTTTTATTTTGGTCGTTAGTTATCAAAAGTTTTATCTAGTGCCTGTTTCGGCGTTTTCTCGTCCAGTTAAGTTTTTTCGAAAATCGTTTGCAAAAGTAATGATCATGATAGTTTTGCCTCCAATAAATGTCTCATTAGAAAATGAGACATTTCCAATAAATGAGACATTTGGCGCAGAGAAATGAAATACATGTCTAATTTTAGCATCAAATGTCGCATTGCATAAAATGGAACATTTTAGTACTGTAAAGAAAATGTACTACCACCACCACTCCCACCACCACTCCCACCCACCGTCAATACCACCACCACCACCACTCCCTATCCCCTACCATCACACTAACACCACTGCCAATCCCATCACCACCACCACCACCACCACCCCCGCCACCATTCCCCATCACCACCACTCCCACCGCCAAAACCACCACCAGCACCATTCCCCACCACCAACACCAACACTAACACCAACGCCAACACAGTTCAACCAACTAAAGGACCTAGCTTGAGGAGTATTGACTTTGATTTAAGATGGAGCAAAGAAGAACGTCGTCGTCGTCGCCTTCATTTGTTGCCGTCGCCGTCCTTTGTCATCATCAACGATGTCGCCGTCGTCTTCCTTCTTTATTTGATCGACCAAATCTGGACTTAAACTAAATCGCCCAGGTTTACAATGGCGACAAGATCGAGTTGTTCTTCATTATCGTCGGCAACTAGATTGAGCGATTCGTGTATATAGTCTGCTTTTTGTTAGTTATTTAAATGGGTTCTAGCCTAGCAATGGCTGGTACTCCTATGAGGATGAGTTAATTATCGTGATCCTATGAAGAACCAGCATGGAGGCAGCAACAAATAACTAGAACGACAATGGCAACGAAGAACCAGAATGGCAGCGACGAAGAACCAGAACGGCGGCGCTGATGTGGCGATGGAGGTTGAAAACGATGTCGATGTCGACGTTGACGTTGACGTCGGCGTCGGAGGCCAGATCTGGTAGATCTGGTTGAGCGAGGGTGATGATGGTGAGGGTTGGTGACGACATCTTCAATTTCGTGCGCGAGAGAGAAAGTCTGCCAAAGTGGAGCAAGTTTAGTGATAAGGGCATAATTGTCTAAATAATCAAATAAATTTAAAATATGGGACTTAATGAAATATTACAAAAGTGATTATGACTTAATGGAATATAAGTCCCCCAAATGAGACCCCAAATTAATTTTTCTCTTTTTTTAATAGCTAATATTTAATCTTCATTAAAATTTAAAAACTATGATTGTTTGATTCATTTTCATCTCCTTCCATTTGTTTAACCCTAACCCACGGAATAACCCTAACCCACGGAATACTTTTTCAACCCACGCCTCTCTCTCATCTCAGGTCGGCTTTTTTTTACCAAAATAAGTTTGTTCTTTAACTTAATTAACGTATTAGGAATTTTAAAACTTAATTCCCATTCTACGTAAAAACGTGTTTAGCAAACACGCTTTATAAACAAATGTTTTCGACAAATGCTCTAGTTTCGAAAAAATAGTATTTAAACTTAAAGCGTGTTTACTAAACACGCTTTGTACCCTAGTACATAAAACGTGTTTGTCAAACACGCTTTTATAGTTTTATAGATAAAGCGTGATTACCAAACATACTTTTATACTTTTATACATAAAGCATGCTTACCAAACACGTTTTTATACTTTTATACATAAAGTGTGTTTAGTAAACACGCTTTTAATCTTAACACATAAAGCGTGTTTACTAAACACGTTTTGTCACGCCCTAACCTCCGGGTCACGTGAACCCTACGCGTTAACTCAACGTTGTCGATTAAAACTCTACTTATGGTTTGAACCGCCTTTAAAGAAACCACAAAAATGTAGTTTGTTTTAAAAGAAGTTCCATTCTTAAACTTCAAAATTTTTCTAAATAAA
>JAULJZ010191585.1:0-20882 GCA_032270985.1 Heliamphora pulchella | reverse complement strand
TTAAAGGCATTTATTTATTTTATTTTTCGTTTCACATTTTTTGAAAAATAATAATTTATTTTGATTAAATATTTTTTATTTAATTAATTCAAAAATCAGAATTAATTCCCACGTTTTTTAAGGTATCTGATTTTTTTAAAAAAATATTTTAAACTTGATATTTTGTAAAAAAATAAAATATCTAAAGTTTTTCCATTTAATTAATTAATTAATTAAAAAAAAATTTATTTTATTTTTCATTACAAAATATTTTAATTAAAACCGAATGTTCGAATTAGTTAAATTAACAGGATAAATAAAACTAATATATATCATCCACGCAGTTAATAAAAAATTAAATGCAAGATATAAAAAAAATATCTCGATTTTATGATCCGATTAAAATTCTAAAGAGTTTTAGTTTCCTGTTCTGAATAAGTTTCTTGTATCCTGATTGCATCAGGATATCTTGATTAATCTATATCAGAAAAATCAAGCCAACTGAACACAGTCCTGGACGCTTGGAAATCGGAATTCCCTTGTTGTTTGCTTGGAAACTGTGTTTGGAAAAAGCATGGAAACTGCTGCGCTTGGGAAAACACTTCTGTTTCATAGTCGTCGTTGCTGTTGTGCGTTGGGAATAGCCTTCTGCGCCGCTGCCTAGGCAGCGTTTGGCGTCATTTTTTATTTTTTTTTGTGTTGGGATGTTGGTTTTGGAATGGGATGCTGCCGAAGGCAGCGTTTGGCACGACTGGACTGTGCTTATTTGGAAAAACACTGGCGTCGCTTGCTTGGTGCTTGGAAACCTGCGATTTGTTTGGATGAAAACCGCTTGGAGATCAACACACTGCTTGGGATTAACAGTGTTTGGATTTGCTTTGTTTTTTATTTTTGAAAACAACCATGATCATTATGAAGAATCCAAAGCACCGCCGCCACTGGTTCTTGTTTCTTCTTAATTTTTTTATTTTTTTATTTTATTTTATTTTGATAACATAAAATAATAAAAAAACTAGAATTCGAAGAACAATATTTACATTGATTCTATGCCTCCATAGAGTTCACAATCAATCTACTCCGTTCAACCCTCGTGGTTAAAAAAATTAATTAAATTAAATTATCATTCACGCATTCAATGCTATTAAATGCTTAAATGCTTCTTGCATTGAGCTCATGTTATTAAATACTTACCATTTCTCCGCACGTGAAGATTCTCGATACCCGCCAATTAAATTTAATTACTAACAATTTAATTTAATCAGTATCTTGATATTCCTTAAACCATTTTGCTTAACTTATTTGACTGCAGGATAATCAAATCCATCTGTAGGGTTTGGCCTGATCAAAACTTATAAGCATCCTTACGCGAGTATCGTCAATCCCGATCTTTTGGGACGTGAATTTCATCAATAATTAATATTATTCATATGAATAATACCGATATCCAACTCACCAGAAATATAGACCAATTTAATATCGCACCCTCTAATGAATCAAAACAATGAATATTAAATATACACAAATCAATAATTATTTCAGGATTAAGAGGATAAGCACTATTCATAATAATCTTAAGGTGTGAATTAATTTATATAGTTAGTATAAAATTAATTACCCTAAATGTCCCGTTCAATACACACAAAATGTACTAACACAAAGAGTCAGAACAATAGACGACGCTATTATCTGTTCCCCGTAACCAAGATAAGTCTACTAAAATTCTGTACTACAGTCGTACCGATGGTATATCTATTTTCATCTAAACTGTGAACATAAAACTTATATTTTGTAAGAACTTAAAATTTGATCTTCTGTGTGTAAGCTGTACTCTACACACCAGATTAAATACTATACAGAATATCGGACATCCATGCATAACATTGAAGAAATAAAACACATACATTACTCATAAAGATTCTCATAAAATAGAAAGTTAATTTTATTAAAATAAAATTAAATACTAAAATATAATTTTCAGTGTACCAACCATAACAAACATGCAGCAAAAAGGAGGAAGATTTGAGGCCCTTTGCTTTATTTTAAAGATTTCATAGCTTTCCTTTTATTTTGTTTGTAGAGTTTGGGACTTGCGTGCGTTCCCTTTTATTTTCAAAACTTTGTAACTCCAATTAAAGTAATGAAAACTCCTGCTTTATGTTTTAAGATAGTTCAAATTTATGCAAAGTTTTTTTGGTTCAATTAAATGACTTTATTTATCAACATTCAGAAATAAATTTGCATTGGTCTTACAGAGATTTAAAGATGGTTAAAAATAAAGAATGTGACTGGACTTCTTAAAAGAAGCTGCCTACGTATCCCAAAAATAAAATCAGGCCATAACGTAGTCCGGGCTCGGTTTACTCTCGGGTGTTGACACTCTCCTTTTGTAATGTCCTAACATTTGCTAAGGTTACCCTTTCGAGTTTTCAGCCTTGTGGGCTATTCTAACTTTTACCTTAGTTGGCTTTTCGATTTTTAACTCAACGAGCTTTTATTATTATTATTTTTTTACCTCAAGGATAGTACTTTTTGAGCTGATCGAGGTTTACTGGAGTAAAAAACACATTGCCATCAAAATCCATAAAGATAACTGCATCACCGGTCATGATGGTTTTTATGAGAAACAATTCGGACCAGTTTGGCTTGAACTTGCCTCTCGGGTCAAATATAGGAGCTCTAATTTCCTTAAGAACCAGATCTCCTTCTTTGAGATCCCGAGTTTTGACCTTTTTATTGAATGCTTGAGCTATCCTCCTTTGGTATCCTTGTGCATGAAACAGAGTCTGCAGCCTTCTTTCATCAAACAAGAGCAACTCCTTCATCCGGTTCCTTTGCCATTTTGCTTCTGAAATACTGGCCTCGGCCACTACTCTTAGCAAAGGAATTTCCACCTCAATGGGAAGCACAGCTTCCATCCCGTACACTAAAGAGTATGGCGTAACTCCTGTTGAAGTTCTGATCGATGCCCTATATCCCAAAAGTGCAAATGGTAGATGTTCCAGCCAATCCTTATGTGAGTTGATCGTCTTTTGCAGGATTTTCTTGATGTTCTTGTTTGTTGCCTCAACTTCTCCATTGGTTTGCAGCCGATGCGGTGATGACTTGTGGGCTACTATCCAGTATTCTTCAAAGAGATCCAAGACCTCTCCTTGAAAATGCGAGCCATTATTCGAGATAACCTCACGTGGGACCCCGTACCGACAAATGATGTTCTGCTTGATGAACTTGGCAACCTAAGAGGCTTTCAGTACCGAGTATGAAGCTGTTTCTACCCACTTGGTAAAATAGTCAATGGCCACTAAGATGAACACGTGCCCATTTGACGCCTTTGGTGTTATCTTGCTGATCACATCGATGCCCCATACTGAGAACGACGATGGTGACGTCAGGTTATACAGCTGAGGTGCGAGAATGTGCATAAGGTTTGCATGAATCTGACACTTGTAGCACCTCCGCACGAACTATATACAGGCTATCTCCATTGTCATCTAAAAATATCTTTATCGTAGGATCTTCTTGGTTAACATGTTTCCACTCATGTGTGGCCCATAGACTCCTGTGTTTATATCTTTCATCAACTCTTGACCTTCTGTAGTGCTAACACAGCATATTAATCCCAAAATTCCCTCGTTTGTATAGTCTTCTACCGTAAATGACAAACTATGCAGATAGTCTTTGTATTTCCCTTTTATCCTTCTTGCTAAAAAATTTAAGATATTCTCCCTTCTCCACAAAGTTTTGAATGTCAAAATACCACAATAGTTTGTCGGCGCTCTCCTCGATCGCGGCCTTTGTCTCGTATGTCGGCTTTCTTTTCTGTTCAATTATCAAAGGCCTCATTCTGACCTTGATTAGTATGTCAATCATGGATGCTAAGGTGGCCAGTTCATCGACAAATTTATTCTGTAGTTTCGGCACATGAGTGAAGACCACTGATTCAAAACATGGTATCAGCTTCTCCAGCTCTTGATGGTAGAGAATCAAGGTTAAATCCCTAACCTTCCATTCTCCTCTTGCTTGTGAAACCACCAGTGCTGAGTCTCCAATGACTTCTAACTTCCTTGTCCCTAATTCTAAGGCTGCCTCCAATCTTGTTAAATATGCTTCGTACTCAGCTTGATTGTTGGTAGCTTCAAAATTGAGCTTCAAAGACAAAGGGACGTGCGATTCGTCAAGAGTGACAAGAAGGACTCCAAATCCATAGCCATATTGATTGGATGCACCATCAAAATATAGAGTCCACTTGTCATCCCCGACTTTCATTAGTTGTTCGTCAGGAAACTGAAACTTTGTGTCCTTACCCCCCTCAATTGGTTGGTCAGCTAGGAATTCTGCCACTACTCTACCCTTGACTGATTTTTGTGTGATATATCTAAAGATCAAATTCTAATAATAACAGCAACCACTGAGCCATCCTTCCTATCAGTGTTGATTTTTCAAACACGTACTTCAACGGGTCCATCCGGGAGATGATATTCACCGTGAAAGACAGCATGTAATGCCTCAATTTTTGGGTAGCCCAATCCAAATCCCAACAAATCTTTTTCAGTGATGTGTATCGTATTTTTGGCCCCATCATCTTCTTTCTTACGTAGTAGACAGCCTTTTCAGTTTTAGTTTCACCTTCTTGTGCCAGCACACATCCCATAGTTGAATCAGTCACTGACAAATAGAGGATCAATGGCTTATTAGGTTCGAGAGGAGCTAGAACAGGTGAATTTTGCAAGTACTAACGAACGGCATCGAAGGCATCTTGGCATTTCTGATCCCATTCAAATTTGACTCATTTCTTCAGTAGACGGAAGAGTGGCTCACAGATAGTTGTTCATTTTACGATGAACCAACTGATGAACTGTATCTTACCCAGAAAGCCCCTAACTTCTCGCTCGGTCTTTGGAGAAGGCATTTCTAAAATTGCTTTGATCTTTGAAGGATTGACTTGAATGCCTCATTGAGTGATCATAAACCCAAGCATCTTTTCGACGGTAACCCCGAAGGCACACTTTTGTGGGTTGAGCCACATCTTATACTTCTGAATCATTTCAAAGAACTTTCGCAGTACTACGATATGGCCATCCTGATCTTTGGACTTGACTATCATGTCATCCACGTACCTTTGACCTCCTTATATATCATGTCATGCAGTAAAGTAGTGGAAACCTTCTGATTGGTTGCCCCTGCATTCTTCAAACCAAACGACATTACACGATAACAATAAGTACCCCAGGGTGTGGTGAACGTCGTCTTTTCTCTGTTCTTGGGATCCGTCAGAATCTGGCTGTACTCGGAGAAGCCATCCATGAATGATAACAAGGCATGCTCCGCTGTACTGTCTACTAAGACATTGATGTGCAGTAAAGGAAAATCATCTTTTGGGCTAGCCTTGTTGAGATCTCAAAAATTCACGCAGACCCTGATGCGTCCGTCTTTTTTCAGCACTGGAATAATATTAGCCACCCATTTTCGATACTAGGTTACCATCAGGAATCCAGTGTTGATTTGTTTGGCAACTTCTTTTTTAATCTTCAGCGCCCATTCTGGCCGGATCCGCCTCAACTTTTGTTTGACCGGTTTAGCATCAGGGTATAAAGAGATATGATGTTGGATAATGTCGGGATCAATTCCGGGCATATCCTGATAAGACCATGCAAATATATCATTGAATTCTTTTAATAAAGTTATTAAGTGTTCACGTTCAACTAAGGATAAAGAAAAACCAATTTGTACATTTTGTGGGTTAGTTTCATTATCCAGATTTATTGACAAATTTTCTTCAATTATTGGTTAGTCACACATTTCTTCTTCTCTTTTTATTAAAAGTTTTATTTTTTCGGGGATATCCCCGTCGAATTCAAAATCATCCAAAAGCGTATGAAATAAATCAAACAAAGTAGAGTAATTAGAAATCTCGCTTATTTCATTGGAGGAAGATGGAATTATAAACTCAAAAGCATAAACAGGGGGAGGTGCACAAATAGACGTGCCCTCAACCACAGACTCCAACTCGAACTTGAACTCAGAATAGACAATATGTACATTACAGGACTATAAGGTCCAATTCTTCACTTCCTTTGTAGTCGCATCGACAATGAGCTTGGTGCAGTCAGTTGGTGTACTGAAGCCCATTATGAAACAGCTTAGGTCAGTTACGTGCAGTTGTGCTAGCTTTTCATTAAACAACACTCTCATGCCGATTCCATCAAGCTTGTTTGCCCAATCTTCCTCTTGGATCTTCTTTCCTTCCTCTTCCCCTTTCACTATTTCCTCTTCTTCTGTGTCGGATAATTGATGACCGAAAAAGATTTCTAGCCTTGGCAACTTCTGGTTGGTTTCTTCATCGATCCATGGCTCTAGGAAGCCATAGTACGGGAAATCTTCCCCCTCTTTGGTAAAGTACCTGTTAAGCATTCCTAAGTAGTTAGCCTTCCATCCCCTTTTAGGCCCTTCCAAATCTTCTTCAGTCGGTTTGTATCCAACACCAAAATGGCAAGAAATCGGCAATACCTGGACAGGTTTAGGAATACCTTGCTGCTTACGTCCTAGCCCCATGCCCAGGAAATAGGACATTTGCCGCATCATTGTAACTGCTCTCAGGTTGATGTACATCTCTTCTTCATTCAATAGCACTTGCACAACCTGCGCTTCATCGAATCAGAAGCCACTTAGCGACACGTCCCCTTCGCCATGCTGAACCTCCAAGAGAGTCGAGCCTTCTCCTCTTGGGGGTTGAATACTGTCTTCTCCATGGATGGCCAGAACTATCCCATTCTTTATCAGTTTTAGCTTTTGGTGAAGAGTTGATGGCACTGCCTGGACATTTGGGTCATGCAGCCATGGACTGCCTAGCAACAGATTAAAGGAGGCTGGTACGTCCAGCACATGTAACTCAACTGAAGTCTTCAGAGGCCCTACTGATAATGCGAATGATACCAGGCCCAACACATCTCTCCTTATGTTACCGTAGGCTCGGACTCCATGATTACTAGGTGTGAAATGTTTCAGCTTTAGTCCCAAGAAAACTGTTGTTCTAAGGGAACATACATTTAATGTGAACCCATTATCAATAAGAGTCACCGGGACCCACTTTTCTAGGCATTTAATGGTTATGTGCAGGGTTTGTTATGATTCTTTCCTTTCGTTGGTATATCTTTATCAGAAAAGAAAATGACTTTTGGCTCTGCAATTGGCAGAATGAGCTCAACGAGTTGCTCTAGGGTCGGATCTATCGAAACACTGGCTTTGTTTAGGACCTTTAGCACAACTTGTCTATGTTTATGTGAGGCCATCAATAAGCCCCAAATGCTGACATTGGCCTATGTCTTTTTAAGCTATTTTAGCACAACGTCATCCTCTTCTTGTTCTTTCTCTTTCCCTTTCCTGCTTGACTACCCTTTTTTTAACTGAGTTAGCTTGAAATGCTGTTCACTCCTGGTTAGATGTTCCACATCGTCCTTAGGATCCCACAATCCCGGTATTATACTTTCGATCTGTCTTACTTCGTCTATGCATAGAGGGCTTTCAAATGCCCACAGATCATTTAAATCACTGATCGATACTCTCTCTCTTCTTTCTCGTCATCCTCAATGGCCCAAGTGTTATCAACCTCTTCCTAGATGTCTTCTCCGATGTACTCCACGTGTTGTTCTTGAGCAACCCAAAAGTCGGTCCACTCAGCCCAATTCGATTTCAGCACAACCCTCACTAACCAATAGGATTGCATCTCATTAACATATACCTCCCCCTCAAAAAGTTGGGGAAGAGTAACACCATCAAGCACATGGCCAAACCCATAAGGTCGTGCCGGATAATCTAGCGGCCAGTTGTCTTCCTCATTGTGTTCCTCTTCTTCTTGTTAGTTAGCTTGAATTGCCACTTGATATCCTTCCCAAGCATCATCATTCCACTTCTCCATCATATCCAGACGTTTCTATTCATAATCAGTGAACAAACTATCTGATCTTCGGTATCTGAAACACGAGAGCGTGGTAGACACACTAAACAGATATACCGGCTTGGATCTTCTGACCATTCCAAAGTTATGCAGTTTACCCAAGATTGCTTGCCATGGTTTAGTAGAGGATTAGTCGTGACATTCCTCTTTGGAGCGATAGACGGTGGAGGGATCACTTTGTTAACAATGAGATCTTAGATCTCATGACGCAATCTCATACACTTATCAGTCAGATGTTCGTGGCCCAGGTGATAAGCGCAATACTGCAAAGCATTGTATCTCGAGGGAGGGGATCAGGCACCGACATGGGATCCAATAACTTGATGTGCCCTTTCTCGATAAGTCAATTTAGGGAAGTGGTTAGTGAAATATTAAGGGGAGTGAAGACTCTCCTTGGCTGTTGTTGTGCCTGCTGACTGTTGCTTGCCTGGTGATTGTGGCCTGGCTGCTGGGTAGAGTAAGAAGGGTTTAGGAGGTTTACCTCGTTTGAACGTGACACGAGGTTGGTAATAACAGACTAATTCTGGTTGTTTGCAGGGATGGTCCTTCTCAATTTCTCGCTGGGTTCTGCATTCTCAATATCTCTATACTAAACGGCGTCTTCGATTTGCACCTCAGCATCAAATAGATGCTCAAAAGTAGAGATTGGCTGTGTGATGAGGTAACGCTTTAGAGGGGACTGCAAAATTTTCACCACCATTCTCACTTGTTCTTTCTCAGTGGGCCAGTTCATCATCTTGGTGGCTTTGTCCCTCTATTGGGTCAAAAAATCAACAAATGATTCCCGATTCTCCTAACGAGTCATTTCTAGCTCTCAGGTGGTTACGTCCAGCTGAACGTTGTAGCTATATTGACTGATGAATGTAGTGGCTATATCTTCTCAAGTTCTAGTCTTAGCCACCTCCAAAGAGAGGAACCACCTTTGTGCTGCCCTAGAAAGTGATCGATGGAACAATTATGCCTTGAGCTGATCGTCAATCCACATGGGGAGAGAGTTCCAACATACATCCTCAGATGAATCTGGGGATCTCCAGTGCCATCAAACTTCTCCATCTTCAGCATTTTAAATTTTTTAGGCAGTTTGGCATCTGAGAATAAACACAAATCGCCTACATCCAGCATGTATTCTTTCACTCCCTTTGCCTTTCTCAGTACCTTCTTCATTCGATCAATCTTTTTTGCCAGTGCAGACTCCCTAAACTGGGCAGTAATTTCTTCTTCCTCCACCACCATCGGACAGGGGACCTGATGTGGAACAACAACTTACGGTGTCTCTTGTCCATAGTTATTATTTCAGAAGTCTTTGCCATTCTCATTTGTATCTTTCGATTGTCTGTTGGTACCTGGCAGACGGGCCTAAATTGCCCAGATTTGCACCTGACATTGGTTTTGAGCTTGGGTCTGCTGCTCCACAGCTCTCTGCATCTCAATAATAGCTCTCATCAAAGATGACAAGTTAACTTTATTTTCTGCCATTTTTGATGACTCAGCTAGTTGTTTAGATATTTTATAGAGTTTACCTGACCCTGATCTTGCCTAGACGCATGTCGACTATAATCTTCCCAGCTCATTGATCTAGACCCGAATAAACTTAGATTCTAAAAGCAGAATAACCACTATCAAACACTTCTCGGATAAGAATTCTAACGACAGATAGCCCTTGTTGGGCTCATACTGGGCAGAACAACAACAGGACGACCAGGGATGTTGATTAAGGAGAAGATCAACCAAATTCTAGAGAAAATATTTATCTAAATGGAAAAATAGGCAGCATAACGGTAGGGAGACAGAACTAACTCACACGGGTATATCAAATGTTCGAAGGAAGTGAGCCTAACTCAACAATGGGGGAGAAAACCAAAACCATAGGAAGAACCTAGAAGAGAGAAACTATCCTAGAGACCTCAAAATAAAACACGGGCATGACCCCGAGAAGAAAACTACAGGAAAAACCAAGCAAGGTGAAGAACAAAGCCCGGGTAAGAACCCGACAGCAAAAAGCTAACCTAATCAAAGGATAACCGAAAACCTGGGCCGAACCCAAAAAATGAATTAGCCTAATCCAAACAAACAATCTTAACAAACGTAATCAAAACATACAATTAACAAAACATATAATCCTACTAGGGTTAGTAGCACTTAATGGAGGGTTCTAAGCTACTATATGCAAAATGTCGATTTTTATCAATCGAACAAGGTGCCCTTTTAATAGAGCCAGGCATATACCTCTCATGCCTGGAGTGGTGTAGAACATGGTCAAATTGTACGCCCTAACTCTCTTACTGCACCTATGAAAGCGTACAGTTAGTAAGGTTTGCCCGCCTTCCAAACAATCCCTGAAATAGATAAACGATCGGAGCATCGGGTCGACCAGGCAGGGGGTGTGAAGAACAATGCACATGAATGCAAAAATGAAAATAAGAAATTCTTATTAAGAACCAATGATGTTTTCAAGTCTAGTACCTTTTTTTGATTCTATAAACTAATCCCCAGCAGAGTCGCCAAAAAATACTGTGGTGCTGAAATCTTGGGGTTTTAGAAATATTTAAAAATAAGAGAATTCAAAGGATGTTTAGAAAATACTTTAACATCTTGAAAGCCAAATTTTAAAACACCATTTTTGTTGAAAATAGAGTCGGCACTTGGTTTTTAAAAAAAATTAAGAAAAACAAAAATGGGTACTGATATTTGAAATGCTTAACCAAAGAAAAAGGGTTTGGGGGCTAACGTACGAATCGAGGAAGGTATTAGACACTCCGTTTGCCCAACCATAAGGTTGGCATCTACTAATCATCATTGGTTCTTTAATAAGATTTTTCAAATACATGCAAATAAAGAAAGTTGAAGTAAAGAAGGAACATCGAAAATCAAATAATGAAAATACATAACAAATGTATATAAAACGCAATTCTAACTAAATGATACATGGTGCACTTCCGCATATAATTTTCAGAAAAATAATTTAAGCTATCATGATTTAAGTAAAAGAACAAAAACATGCTAGAAATTGCTAAAATTACCTAAACATGATTTGCTAACAAGATAACCTAAACTACTCTAAACATACATTTAAAGAAAGTGACCAAAATATGCATATCACAAACATACATTTAGTGAAATATTAACATGATGAAAGAAATACTAAATGTAAAATAAAAGATGTATTAAAATTCTATATAAAAAAAGAGTTTACTAACAAAAAAAACTAAAAACAAGGGTGTTATGACAAAAGAGAACTTAAAGATTTAAAAGAAAAGAAAATAAAGAAAAAATTTACAAAACAGAAATTAAGCAAAAATGAGAAGGTTAGAAAATGCTTATTAAACTAATAAAAAGAAAATCTAACCATTTACATCTTATACTTTTAAACAAAACAAAAGAAAAGAAAAATAAAAGAAATAAAATGAAGAAGAGAGGAAATTATACTACCATTTAAAGGTAAAAATTAACTTAAAAGACTTTTTGTAATTTTTGGGTTTAACAAAATAAAAAAATAAAAGAAATACTATAAAAGGAAAATAAAGATATACAAAAAGAAAAAGAAAATAAAACTTCATAAGAAAAGTAAAGCTAATAATAAATAAAATAAAATGCTACATTACAAAAGCTAGTAATGAAGAAAAAAAATAAAGCGCTAGAAAAGAATATTACACTAATATTAAAAAAAAGAAGAGAAAAAGAAAATAAATACTAACATTAAGCTAATACTAATAAAAGAAAATAAGTACAACTATTTAATTCAAATCTGAATGTAGTATTAGCAACTACATTCACATAGATGTAAGTATATTATTGTAACAATTAACAATATTAATAAATTATAATTGCCAAAACATATTAGCACTAACTTGATGAATTAATGAAAAATAGCAATGTGCTTAGTGTGAATGTGTAAACTAAAAAATTAATTAAAGTAACTAAATTACATAAGGCAAGTTAAATGATAAACAAGACTAACTATGTAAATGAAAGAAATATACAAAATGAAATTGAACTTAACCCGATCACTCCAAAAGAGAGGGAATGGAGTTAGAAAGATCGAGAATCCAAACAAAATATCTGGATTACTAAGGAATCCTCAAGTCGGAAAATGGCAATGGGCAATTTGATCCTCGAGCAATGATCCGAGCTAGGGCTTCAGAACTTCGGTATCGGGGTTCAGCTCTTGGTTGCTTCAGCAAGGTTTCGGCGTCGGGGATCGGATTGCTCGACGACTCGACAGAGCTTCTCTCACTAAATTTCTCTCTAAAATTCTATCTTGAAAACCTATGCTGGTGTATGGTATTTATAGAATTCTCCAACCAATAAGATGCTAACACGTTTTAGGACACGTCAGGCCATTTAGAGTTGGCAGTCGCTAGGTCATGAGTTTGTGGTCGCCATGTTTGAAAAGGTTCCAAGAACTTCTAGTAGCGGTCGCCACAATGCAAGGTGGTGGTCGCCATGTTGAAGATGGCGGTCGCCACTTTGGGCTAGGGTTTGCAAGAAGCTCTATTAGCGGTCGCCACAATGAACATGGCAGTCGCCACAAAAAGTGAAAGTTTCCAAAGGGTTCTATTGGCGGTCGCCACGTTGGAGTTGGTGGTTCAAAAAGATTTCATTGATTTGAAGGTTTTGATGATTGGGTTCAATTACCGAGCTTGGATCATTTCTCGAGGATTATACTGAGGCACCATTTCGATCGTTTTCATAATCGGATTCACTTAAGATTAGGCAGGGTCAAATTAAGGTGTCTACAGTCTGCAAGTGAAAGCAGAACATCAGAGGCTAGCAGGGTTGTTATAGCCGTTACCAGTATCAGAATGGAAGTGGGAGAACATCACGATAGATTTCGTGTTTGGATTTCCTGGATCACCTAAGGGGCATGATGCTGTTTGGGTTGTGGTTGATAAACTGATGAAGTCTATGCATTTTCTTCCCATTCGGGTGAAAGATTCTTTGGACAAAAGTTGAGTAGGCTACATATCAGTGAGATCGTTTGGTTACACAAGGTACCTGTATCTATTATTTTCGATCAAGACCCTCGCTTTGCATTGCTATTTTGGCAGAGTCTTTAGGTAGCTTTGGGGAGAAATTTGCTTTTCAGCACTCCTTTTCATCCTTAGACGGACGGTCAGTCCGAACGTACTATACAGATCTTGGAGGACATGTTGAGAGCTTGTATACTCGATTTTCAGGGATCTTGGGAGGATCATTTACAATTGACAGATTTTACATTTAACAATAGCTATCAGTCTAGCATTTGGATGATGCCTTTCAAGGCCTTGTATGGTAGGCCATGTAAGTCGCAAGTATGTTGGACAAATGTAGGTGAGGTAGTAGTGTTGGGACCTGACGTGGTGTGGGACACTTCAGAGAAGATTACTATGATTCACCAACGCTTAGTAACGGCTCAGAGTCGTTAAAAGAATTACACCGACCAAAGGAGGAGGCCTTTGGAGTTTGTGGTGGGGGACCATATGTTTTTTATGGTTTCTCCACGCCGAGATTTGATGAGATTTGGCGGTAGTGGGAAGTTGTCGCCGCATTTTATTGGGCCATTTGAAATCCTTAAGATGATTGGGGAGGTGGCATACCATTTGGCTTTGCCTCCTCAGTTGTTATCTGTGCACAACGTGTTTCATGTTTCTATGCTTCAAAAATACAAGCATGGCTCATCACATATCTTGGATTGGGCTGAGCTGTGAGTGTATGAAGATAAATCTATTGAGGAACGACCCGTGAGGATTTTGGATATAATAGAACAAGTGTTGAGAGGGAGAACCATTGCTTATATCAAGGTTTTGTGGTTTTATCACGGAGTTAAGGAAGCTACGTGGAAGCTTGAGTCCGAAGTCCATGCTAAGTATCTGGAGTTGTTTTCTTCTTGACCTTGTAGCAATTTTGGGGGGAAAATTCCTTAAATGGGAAGAGTTGTGAGACCCGGTACTTTTTATTTTTGTATTTTATATACGTAATGGGTTGGTTATCATTTTAATCATTATAGAAAAGTATGTTTATATATGTTTTATACATGTGTTAGCATAGATATCCATGTGGATTTTAATCCCGATCTTGTCAGGCGTTGTAGCAGAGAGTTGTTCTCTTTTTGGGCAGGACCGCTTGAGCGGTCTGTCTACGTGGGCTACATAAAGTGCCAGCTCTTGCCTTAGTTTTTTGACCGAAGCTTCTTCCACTAGCTTCTCTTTTCTTCTCTTTGAGGACAGACCAAACTCGAGCCCTTCTCTCTAGCTTTTGGCTTGCTTCGGCCGCGATTTTTGGCGTTGCGATAGTCGATTGTTGATATCCTTGCCGTGGGCTTCGCGTTCATCCAAATAGAATCTCATTTTGGCGACTTTGGTTTCTCATAAGTGTTTAAAGCGTTGAGTTTTTAACTCTCTGGGGTAGGATTTTAGATTGTCTTGCTTTAAAGGGTGCTAAATGTGATTTATACACACTTTTACCGTTTTAAAATGTTATAAATGTTGAACTTTGTGTTTAAACCTTGTTTAGTTGGATAAAAAGCATGTTATGCATTTTTATGGTTTATTACAAAGTTATTGGACATATGTGTCCGTGGTTTTTGAAAAGATGAGTTTTGAAAACTAAAAAGATTTATATATTTGATGCAAAAACATAATTTTGGAGGTTTGGAACTAACCTTTGTGGTTGAGCCTTGGTTTTAAATGATTCGATTGAGATGGTGAAAATATTTTTAAAATGTTGGTCGACCTTCATGGTTATATGGACAACGTGGCTGAATGGCTTTAGACATTTTGTGCCTAGCTGTGTGTATTTACAAACGTTTTCATAGTTGTGCTGTGTACCTTTTTAATGTTTCTAAAGATGTGCCGTAACAATTTGTGTGTATGTAGGCCTCAATTGCTCATCGGTGAAAGTCCAAAAATTTGCGCAAAGTAGGTGTTTCGTTCCTTTGGGTTAATCCCCGTAAATGAAGTGGTCGCTCCAGTGGGAGGCATTTGTTGTTGTGGCCACATATAGAACTTGTCATTAATTAGCGGGTCATTGAATATCCCAGAACTAGGTTAATGGGCGAGAATCTATAGTTGTTACGTTTATTCCCGAGGCGACAGAGTCGATTCATAGAAATCATTGTGGGTTGTGGAAACTTGGTTGGAAAATAACGTGTTGTATATGTTTATTAAACTGTTTGATGTTATGGAATTATATGAAAACTTATGGTTTTATGGATGGAAAATCGTTTTGAGACTTGTATACATTTGATCACGTAGCTTGATCTCGGTGAGCCCTAGAGGCGACACAGACAAAACTCTTTTGTTGTTATTTGTAGTTTCATTGATCGGTTTCTTATCACCATTTTTGTTAATGGATCATGTAATGAAGTTATATGTTTTGTAAGTCGTGAGGCCTTGATACCAATGCATGTGTGCTGTATGTTCATGAGAGGAAACATGAGTTGGTTGTTTGCTTCCACAGTCTTAAAAACATAAATCACAAACCATACAACTAAAGAATTGTAATTGCAGTATCAGCCTTATTCTCAAAACTAAACTTTTGAACTCCTGTTATTAAATGCTGATTATTCTCCCCACGTTAAGATTACAGATACACGTCGATTAAATTTAATTAATGACAATTATATTTAATCGACCTCTTTATTAATTCCTTAAGACATTCTGTTTAAATTATTTGATATGTCGAATTATAAAATCCACTTGCATGGTTTGACATAATCAAAACTTATAAGCTTCCTTAAAGAGGTATCAGTAATCCCTTGTCAGGACGTAAATTCTGTCTATAATTAATATTCACCATATACTTAATGCCATTATTCAACTCACCAAGATTACTAACCTGTAAAAGATCGCACCTTCTACTGAATCAAAATAGTGAATAATAAATATATATGTCTAATAATTATTTCAGAATTAAGATCATAAGCACTCATAATAACCATGGGGTGTAAATTAATTTATATAGTTACTCAAATGCGGTCTTATTCAGTACACACATGGTGTATTAGTATAATGAGTCGAAACTATAGTCGAGACTATACCATTTTTCATAATCAAAACATATCTATTGAAACGCTGTGATATAGCCTTATTGATGGTGTGACTAGTTCCATCTAAGACTGTAAACTATAAACTTATATTCTACAAGAATCGGTAATCTGGTCTTCCGTGTGTAAGTTAAATTTTACACACCAAATTAACTACTATGTAAAATAAAAGACACACGTGCACAATATTAAATAAATAATAAAATGCATACATTACTCATTCAGATTCTTATTAAAATGAAAAAATAGTTTGTATTAATAAATGAAAACAATACTAAAAATCCAATGCATGGTTTTTAATATACAATATAATAATCTCCCACTTATACTCAAAACCATGCATTCATACATCTGACTTTCATACCCTCTATGTGACTGTCAAAAGTCTTAGCTGGTAAGCTCTTTGTAAAAGGATCTGCAAGATTGTCCATCGATGTAATCTTGGTCACAATTACGTCACCTCTCTGCACAATGTCTCGTATCAGGTGATACTTACGCTCGATGTGCTTTCTTTTTACGTGGGTCCTTGGTTCTTTCGAGTTCGCAACCGCACCGCTATTATCACAGTAAAGTGTAATAGTCATCTGTACTAAAGGTACCATATCTAGGTCCAATAGGAAGTTCCTAAGACAAACAGCCTTTTGGCTACCTTAGAGGATGCCAGATACTCAGCCTCTATGGTAGAATTAGCAATGCAGGACTACTTGATACTTCTCTAACTTATGATTCCACATTCCTAGGTAAACACATATCTTGAGATAGACTTTTTGAAGTCCTTATCTGATTAGAAACCCTAGTCTTTGTACCCTAAGGGTACTAGACTATCTTTCTAGTAAACTAACATATAATCTCTAGTTCTTTTCAGGTACTTGAAAATATATTTTACCATTACCCAATGCTCCTGCCCTGAGTTAGACTGATATCTACTAACTATGCTAGCGACAAAATCGATGTGGCTCTAGTGTAAAGCATAGCACACATGAGGCTTCCTACTGCCAAAGCATAAGAAACAAGCTTCATCTTCTCTATCTCAACAGCTGTCTTAGGACAATAATTTTTGGATAGAGTGATTCCATGTCTGAAAGTGAGAAACCCTTTCTTGAAATCCTGCATGCTAAAACGAGCAAGGACCATATCGATATAAAGGGCTTATGATAAACCCAACATCCTTTATGTGAGACTTGGTTCCATTTCTTTTTTTTTGGGTTATATACATGTTTGACGTGTTTCTTTTCGTTACATGTATATTCATGATGTATGGTTTATGCTTCATTGTTGTAGAACTGCATGTGTAGATGTGTTTTACGCTTTCTCGGATTTTGCTAAGGCCTGTTTGGTTGGTCCCGAGGTTAAAAAACCTATTCTAGAGCTGAGAGATGTTTTTCCCAACAGTCCAGTCGACTAGACTAGGTGACCCATTCAACTGGGTCGATAGTAGAGTCATTCAGTCGACTAGATGGGGCACTCAAGTCGACTGAGGTGTGGCGGTGGAGGTTATTTTGAGATCCAGAACTCCTTTAGTCAACCGAATTGGTCCATTCAGTCAACTGGATGCGCTGTTTGCCGAGGCCTATATATATTCCAGCACCTATTTTCTTTTCGAAAAACCATTTTTCTTCCAAGCTCTCCACCTTCTCTCTAGATTTTCATTGTGCCCGGGCCTAATTTTTGACAATCAGCTTGTGGATCCTTACTATTCACGCTGTTGGCTTCGCTTCCATTCGGACAGATTCTCGTTCCAACGAGGTTCAATTTTTGAGACTTCGAGTTTTAACTCATCGAGGTAGGATCCTAGACTATGTTATTGTTGAAGGGTGTTATGCGCAGTTATATGCTTTTAGATAAAAAGCGTGTTTTTAGGCTTTTTTCTTGGTTTATTACATGATTCGAATGTGTGGATGTCCATGATTTTCAAAAAGGGTGGTTTTGAAAATGGAGGTTTGTGAAACTCTTGAAAAACGCATTTTGGAGGTTTGGAGCTAACCGTCTGGGTTAAGTCTCAGCTTTTTAAATGTTTTGATGGAAACATGTTTTTACATGCTAGTTGATCTCCATAGTTGATGGATTAGATCTGTTTTTATACATATTGATGTATAACCGTTTGGCAAGTTTCGTAGTTGAGCTATGTACTAATTTTTTTTTTACTTCTTTAGACATACCGTGACAGTGAGTATGTGGATTTGGGCTGCTATTGCTCCTCGGTGGAAGTCCAAAAACGTGCAAAGAGTAGATCCCTACGTGCCTTCAGGTTAATCCCCATAAACGAGGTGGTAGGTGCTTAGTACCCTTGGGTTTCAGGCCTATAAACTACGTGGTCATTGTTGTAACTTCGTATAGAACTTTTTATTACCTAACAGGTCTTAAATGATTCAGGGATAGGTAATGGACACGAGTCTATAGTTGTTGCCTTTGTCCGTGTGTGTGGCAAAGTCGGTACATAGGATTCATTTTATCTTGTTTTCTTCGACTGTGTGACCCGAGTGGAAAATACTGTTTTGTTACTATTTTTCCTTAACTGTGAAATATCTGCACTGTTGATATACAAGGTTTTAAGGATGAACGACTTGTGGTTTTCAGGATAGAAAACCTTTTTGGCTCTTGTGGTTGAGTTAGCCTCTCATATATGATTGCATATCCTGCTTTATGGGTTTATAGTATGTTTATATTGGGCTTCGGCTCACGGTGTGGGATTTTGTGTAAATCTTTTTCAGGTATAGGTGAATACGAGGAATTGACCTAGAGATGCTCGTGTTGACGGAAGACTTGTTTTGGTTTTCCCTTTTGTTTGAGACATGTTTTTTACATGCAATGCCCGTTTCTTAAGGCGAGTTTGTATGCCTTGAGGCAATATACTTTATGCATGTATGAAACTGTATGCTTATTATTTATGAGAGATGAGCCTTGGGTATTATTTTTATCTAAATGCTGTATTTTTTGGGTTGATGGTTTTATAACTAAAAATCTTATTTTCATAAATGGTGTTTTAGTGGGCTTTAACGTGACCTTGGAGTTAGGGGCGTAACAACTTGGTATTAGAGCTCTGAGTTCGAATACCTAAGAGCCTTGGGAAGAGGGTGCATCACCTTGTGAGGATGTGCGTGTGCTTGATTGCATGTGTTTAAGTGTTTTTATAACATGAGCATGATAGCCTGTTGAGCATGAAAGTTTGTGTATACGTGGGTATAGAGGTTGGACCTTATGATTGATTAGTCTTGCCTTCGGGCATTTCGATTAACAAACTTGGAAGCCAAGTTAGAAAGGCGTTTGGCCAATGTGTTTTCTAGCAGGAAATCTCAGTAAGTTATCCAAATGGATGCGTCTTTCTTGTCGGTTCTCCTCAGTATGTGAGATGTGTTTACATAATCTTAAGTGGCTATGTGTTATCATGCTTATATGTTATGTCTTTTATGTTAGCAATGACATGTTATATGAAAGCTTATCCTGTTATGTTGCTTTCGTACAGAGTTATGTCCACGCGGGGAGGACGAGGCAATGGTTGAGGCCGTGGTTCTGGTTGTAGGGATGTTCCAGTCCTAGATATTGGAGATGCTAATGCACCCCAAGGACTAGTTGACAAGGGTAGATCTGTTGTGTGAGATGGTAGGCTCCATTCGGCAGCTGGCAGAGGCTGCTAGGGAAAGGGAGAGTGTACCTGAGCTGAGGGCAACGATCGCAATGCGTGAGTTTCGCCGTCTGGACCCTCCTACCTTTGCCGGGGATCCCAATCCCATGGTAGCCACAGAATGGCTGGAGCTGGTTATCAAAATTCTAGATAGGCTTCAGATTGTGGAGGATGATCTGAGAGTTTCATTTGCCGCCTTTCAGCTGAGAGGGAGTCCCCCTAAATGGTGGAAGTTTGCCAGGGCCACAGTGGGAGGCACTTGGGAGGCTTTCACAAAGCTATTTCTGGAGAAGTATTTTCCAACAACCTTGAGAGATCGTTACAGGGAGGACTTCATTTACCTTACTCAGGGGACGATGTCAATGGTCCAGTACGAGGCCAAGTTCACTAGTTTATCCCAGTTTGCACAGGAGATTATGCCTACTGATGAATTCTGTGTAAAGAGATTCGAAAGGGGTTTGAGGCCTACTATTCGAGATAGAGTGGCGGCATTCAGGATGGAGGCCTTTACAGAGTTAGTGGAGGCAGCCATGAAAGTGGAAGACACCCTAAACGAGACACGCAGAGGCATAGACAGTAGGAGTCAACAGAACGGGGGACATGCACAGTCTCAGGGATGCAAGGACAAGCACCAAAGAACGTCTCGTTCGAGTTCTTATCTGACAGGGTCGTATCAGCCGCAGTTTTCTACACCTGCACCTTCAGTGGCCTCAATCGGGAGGCCGAATCAAAGAGAGATTGTTTGTCATTGATGCAGACAGCCAGGGCATTATGTGGCAAAGTACTGGAGTCTAGCACCTGTTTAGTCACAGTCGCAGTCGTTGTCTCAGGAGAGAGACCCTAGTTGTAATAACCCGATTAATAACAACCCGTGTAAAGACCCTGCTCAGACCCTATGTGTTAGTGACAGATAGTCTACAAGGCTATAGAACACAAAAAAAGTTCAAAATCCTAACTCGAATCGAAAATTCTAAGTTCGGCCCGGAAACTCTAAAAAGGTCCAAAACTCAGGCAATAAAATCCTTGTACCCGGAGAATCTCCTAATATTCTAAATTAAGTATATATCAAGAAATAATAAATTAAAAATCAAGAATTCTCATAAATAGGGTAAAATGACTATTTTACCCCTAGTGCAGTAAAAAACCTTAAAAATCTAAATTTTGACATATAGATACCCTAAATCAAGAATTTAAGTACAATTAAGTGGTAAAAGACAAAATAACATTAAAAATGTCAAAAATTCCCCTTAGTGGCCGACCACCTTGGGGGATGTGCCAAAAAGTGACTTTTTTGCTTCTTTTTAGCT
>JAULJZ010191584.1:0-45143 GCA_032270985.1 Heliamphora pulchella | reverse complement strand
TAGTGCTTATCCTCTTAATCCTGAAATAATTATTGATTTGTATATATTTAATATTCGTTGTTTTGATTCATTAAAGGATGCGATTTTATACGGGTCTATATTTTCGGTGAGTTGGATAGCGATATTATTTATAGGGCAAATATTAATTATTGATGGAATCCACGTTCAGAAAGATCGAGATTGACGATACCCCCTTAAGTAGCTTATAAGTTTTGACCGGGCCAAATCCTGCATGTGGATTTCAGTATCCGACGGTCAAATAAGTTAAGCGAAAGGGCTTAAGGAATATCAAGATGCCGATTAAATTAAATTGTCAGTTATTAAATTTAATTGACGGGTATCTGAAATCTTAACGTGGGGCGAAATGGTAAGCATTTAATAACAGGAGCTCAATGTCATATGATTTTGAGATTATGGGTCAGAGTGCAATTATAGTTCTTTAGTGGTGTGAACTGTAATTTAGTGTTTTATGAAAATTGCATAAATCGCTGCTGGTTTTCTATAATTACAGATACCGCTATGAGGTTTGCTTAATTGCAGAAACCGTTGATACGTGTTTGTGTTCCACTAAAAATTTTACTCATAATTACTCTCCAGGTCTCTACTGTAGCCCTATAAATATGCGGGTAGGCTGAACTAGTTTCATAACTTGTCTTCTAAGACTAAAGTTGTCCTAGTTCTGGCGGTACGAGTTCTCGGAGAATTATAGCCCATACTATATCCAGGATTCGCATAAGGGAATACAGTAGAAGATCTTACAGGAGATTCAACTCGGATTCAAATCGTAGTTGAAAATTCGACCAATAAAAAGATAATCTTCTAAATTAATTTCGGATGCAAAGATCTTGATAGTCTTGCTTCCAACAAAACCAACATAGCACAAAGTACCAAAAGTTAGAGCATGAGGTACAATTCTCAAAAAGAGATTCTAGTCTCATGGCATGGTCATGTTTTATCACACATTCATATTAATTCATTATTTATCTCATTTAAATCAAGTAAACCATTTAGAACAAGTCACACAACCAAAATATGTCTTATCTTACAATTAATAATTTACAAGTCAACTTTTAATCACTTATTCGCAAACTACAGTAGCGATTTGGGTTAGTTCGAATCAATTCTCGATTTTGGTTTTTGGACACCACCTACATAAAAATAATCCCTACAATTTTGTGTTTAACACTAAGGCCAAAACCTAAGACAACTAGGTGAATAAATTCATATAAGTGAAAACGATTTAGTAATTTACAAAGCAAAGTACAGAAAAAGGAACTTAGTTGGTCTCGGTTTTGGGGTATTGAAATAGATCCTACATGTATCGACTCTGCTGGAACCCCAATATTAGTGACGGATAGTTCACGAGTCCATAGAATACGAAAAAGTTTCAAAACCCTAACTCGAATCGAAAATCTTAAGTTCGGCCTACAAACCCTAGAAAGGTCCAAAACTCAGGCAAAAAAATCTTAGCACTCGAAATGTCTCCCAGCATTCTAACTAAAGTAAATATCATAAAATAATGAGTTAGAAATCAAAAATCCTTATAAATAGAGTAAAATAACCATTTTGCCCTTAGTACAGCAAAAAGTCTTAAAAATTTAAATTTTGGCACATGAATATCCTAAATCAAGAATTTAAGTACAATTAATTAAAAAAGGACAAAATAACATGAAAACTAACAAAAATACCCTTTAGTGGCCGACCACCTTGGAAAGAGCACTAAAAAGTGACTTTTTGCTTTCCTTTTAGCTTAAAATGATGAGAAATGTATTAAATTAAGTATTATGCTGATATAATACTTGTTGACCAAGTAATATACATAAAAATATAGTATTATAGATTAAAAAAATCAAACAAATCATTATTGATGTTTATACACAACAAAATAAGTCAAAAGTCATATATTGTCAAAATAACTTAATTTGATTTAAAAGACTACATCTATTTAATCAATTGCTATGGAAACTATGATAATACATGGTAATACTATATTTATCATAAAAATACTAAAATAATAGGTCTCAGTAGGAAAAGACACCAAAAAAAATATCAAATTAACTTTTAATGCATTTTCTTGCACAATAAGGGGACAAAAATCGAGAAAAATTCCTTGATTGATGGGGGATCAGATTTTTGTCCCCCAAATTGACCCCTAACTATATTTATCTTCCCCATATCTGATTTTTATCCCCCTAAAGTGGAAACATCTCAAATCATCTCACATCTCACTTATTAAAAAGATAAAAAGAAAAGTCTTTCCATGGTACTTTTTGTTCCCCCTTGTCCCCTATCCCTTGCCTATATAAAGCAAGCCAAACACCCTCTTCTCTACATGATAGTTTTGTCCAAGAGAGGGGGAGATACCAGAAACTCTTTGCTCTTGAGTGTTAAAGTGATTTTGAGGAAGAAAAAGGAAGAAAACGAAAGAAATCAAGGAGATTTTCTAAAGCTAAGTCCAAATTCATCCTCCACCCTCCTTTGATCTCTCAAACAAGTAAGTAAAACCTCTAAACCTTATGTATAATATCCATCAAAATATCCCCCAATACATCCCTTTAAACACTTTAAGAATCGAGAACTGAAAATAAATCGAAAAGGCGTTGTAGTTGGAAATTTGAGGCTGTTATGTTTATAAGTGAAATGAGATGCTGTTATGAATTGTTATTTTTGAGTTTGATGACTTCTAAGTGTGTTTGAGCCTTGATATTAATGTCTAAAACACAAGCATGCAAATAAATGGAACAAAAAGCTTGACATATCATAAGTAGGAGACTTGCACATTAAGAGACTTGATTTTTGAGAATATAGATGTTTATGTCCTAAACTTTGGAACGCCATAACTCAATGTAGAAAATTGATCTAAGCATATTCTTTTTGTTCAGATTTTATATTGTTGTGTTGTCTTTCATCCAAAGTTAGTTTCAACTCATTTTCATAAATAGAACTCGAGATATTGCAATTTTACCAAAGTGTGTCGTTTGTCGATCAGTTAACACCACCGACTTGAAAACCCTAGTTTGCAATGAGGTCTGAACTTTGGTCAAAACATGAAAGTTGTAGATAACATGTGTATCTATCTACCCACCACAAATGAGCATAAAATATTGAGATTTTATAGGTCCAAACCCCTTTGAAAGTCTCTGTTGAGTTTTAGCTCTCAAGGGACACTTTCGTCATATATTTTTGTGTAGCCCAAAACCCTTATTTTTAGTGAACTAATCCAAAAGTGGTCAACATAAACATTTTACCTAACATATTGAAGTACATTTTTGCCAAATATCAGACCTTAAAGCCTCGGGGTGATTCCCCAAAATCGTTTCAAACCCTTTGTCCAAAACTGGCTCTGCTGAGTTTTGGCAGCTGACGAAACTTATTTTCTAAAATGGTCAAAGAGTCTAACTTGTTCCAAACAACTATGCTTAGCTCTAAACGTGAAACTTGTTGGGGACATGTTGAACTAGAACATAGTCAAAAATGGGCTCATTTCAACTTGATATGATACCCCAACTCTAAGACCAATAGAAACATATTTTTGGTAAAATATTGAGAAAAGTGCTGAACCGTTTTTGTTTAGGATGTTGTGTTCACCCTTTTATTTTAGATTTTGACCTTAGTGTTAAACATGAGAGTTGTAGAGAATATTTTTATCTAAATGGTGTTTAAAAATCATAACTTGATTCCAAGTCTAGATACTCCAAAACTTTGTAGGCCCTTTTAATTTAATACTCTATTTTGGCCTTAAAAGTTGCTAAGTATGAATTGAGTACCATTTGCTATGCGACCCGAGTTTTTATATGATGATTGATTTGAAATTGTTGATTACTATTTCTACGTGAATGTATGATAATTTAGACCTCATGCTATCATGATTAAATCATATCTTGAAAATTATAACTTGTGCTTCACATACTTGTATCTTATGCTTTGCGCGTTGTACTATGAATCTTGCCATACTAGTTAATGCCATGCTATAGATGGTAGTATTTGAGATCCATACCATACATCATTGATATTGTCACTTGCATCCTGGCATATTAGAGTCTATCAGTGCAAACGATTGTTGGGATGGGCGATATTGAGATTGTCATTCTTGATTCTAAGTATAAGGCGTCCCTGGTTGCCATTTTTGAAAATGTTTTGAGATGAATTCTCCTTGTACACTCTGGGCGTGTCCTCAGTGTTACAAAATTGGTTTATACACCCTAGGTGTGTCCCAGGTGTTTGAAATAGTTTATGCATATTGTTGAGCACTATGGGTTCATCGCTAGCATTTTAATTTCGATAGCTTAGATTTTTGGGTTGATACCAGCGAAGGCATCACGAGTCTTAAGGTGGGACAAACCGCTTAATATATGTCGGATATGACTAATTGATTGATTATTGAATTTGTTAGCCTGGAGGATGGCGTGATTATTGAATTTTATTGGCGTGGACCCCGACGCTGTTGCCATTGAGTAAAACAGCTATGGCATGAAGCCCAACATGAAGTCCGGTGAAGCATTTACTATTCGCAACGAGGCGCAGTGAAGGCTTTGGTGATCAAATACCCGTAAAAGTCTACTCTGGTGATTCCCAGTGTGAATCCATGTTATAATCTGGGTGCATATTGGGTTGGGCATCTGCATTACATACACGGCATCTTATATATGAATGCTTGTTGACTTATCTGTTATTCTGTCATTAATTTTTCTGTCTTCTTGACTATAAACTATACTGGGTGTTATATGGCATGTATTGTGGTGAATTTTGTGCTATGAGATTAGTTAGAAGGTTAAAGTGTTTTACTTCTGGGCATTGACTCATGGCATTCGTGCTACAGGTGAGGAAGAGTTCTTAGAGAAAGTCATCTCAGAGGGAGAAGAAGAGTTAGAAGAACAGGGTGAGTTTTAAGAGCACATGGATCCCGCTAATGCATTCTGAGGAGTGGAGACCTCTGTTTTTGTTCTATTATTCAGTTTTCTCGTATTTAGTGTAATTTTTGAAATTTCTTAGTGAAACTGTAATAGTTATGTATTTTTAAATGGTTCAAAACTTCTTTATGATGTAATAACTAATGTATGTAAATATAAATGTATCGCTAGTATATCCCTATATTTATATTTATGTATGTCCCGACGTACCCGGAGAACGGGGCGTCACACTAAAGGTCTTATTTTTTGATATATTCTAGTTTAATATGTCTCCTATAAGCCTCATGAATGGTATTTAGGGTATTTATTTGAATCAAATTAGAGGAACAAGTCATTTTGTAAAATAGGTTCAATTAGTCATAAAACACACAGCACATTATGTTTTCAAAACAGAGTTTAAAAATAGTTTGGAGGAACATCCAGGGGTTGTTGGATCTAATTTTTGGACAGAAACTAGATAAATATGCTACCTACACTTTTTGTGAAAACTACTTTTGGAGTAGGTTACTAAGAATATGGGTTTTTGGTTGCACAAAAACATGTGATAGAAGGTTTTGTTACTCATAGATCCGCAATAATGACTTTCAGAGGTGTTTTGACCTATCAAATCTCAATATTTTTGGCTCATTTGTTGCCGATACCTAGATATACATATTATATATAACTTTCATGTTTTGACCTAAGCTCATATCTCATTTTAAACCAGGGTTTTAAGTCTGCAATACTGATTAGTCTAAAACTGACACACTTTGACAAAAATGTTATATCCCGAGTTCTATTCATTCCAATCTGTTTAAACAAATTGTAGTTGAAAGATAACATTAAAACCTAGGTCTGGATATAAAGAACACACTTAGATTATTTTTTTATATTTAGTTATGATATTTCAAAATTCGGGACAGAAAGCTTAAAAGTTACAAATCTCAAGTCATTATGTGTTCTAGCTACATAGCATGTTGAGTGTCAAGATTTGAGATATTCTCTTTGGATGCATGGGTTAGATACTTATATATCATTTTTTCAAAACTATTAGAATCCAAAAAACTCAATAACATCAATAGGTAGACACACCACAAGTCACAAGAAACATAAATAGTCCATGTTTCATACCATGACGTATTTTCCTTTCTAGTTTCGATTCTTGTTCTTAGTTCTATTTTTAGAAATGGAATGAGGAAGTTTATGGTGATTTTAATAAGAGACTTTTGAAGTATTTACTTACCTTAGAAAGAGTAGGTGATGGTGGGTGAAGAGTTATGACTTAGTTTTGTGTGACCTCCTTACTCCTTCTTGGATTCCACATCTTCTTTTCCTTCCTTCTTTTTCTTTTTCTCCCAACACTTGAAGAGCACTTAAAGCTCACAAAATCTGGTGTTTCTCTCTCTAGAGTGACCAAATATGTTGGAGGGGGAGTGGGGTGTTTGGCCTTAGTTTATGTAGGAGAAAGAGTTGGTGGAAGTAATGATTAAGGTGTAAGAAAAATTTTAATTTCTTTATTTTCAATTGGTTGCATGGCATGATGGTGGCATTTGAGGAATATATTTTTAGAATTTGTAGGTGGGGAATTCGGCTGGCTATTTGGGAAGGCTGAAAAGTTACTTTTTGTATTATTTTAATAATTAATTGGGTTTTTAGTGAATTGTTGGGCAAGAAAATGTTTTAAAAATTATTTTGATGTATCTTTTTAGTATTCTAACCTCTTAAAACATATTATATTAGTAAGTTTATAATTATTTAGTCTTCCCATGATTTATTATAATTTTTACAATAATTGATTAATTAGGTATAGGAAAGTAAGTCACTTTAAGCTAATATGACAAAATGTAACTTTTTAATTTATTTAAGTGTGTAGGAATTTTAATAATGATTTATTTACTTTTGTTAGCATATAATATTATATTATTATGTATATTAATTATTTGAAAATCTTGTGTCATAATGATGCTTGATTTGTGCATCTTTTTCTTATTTTTCAGCTTAAACTACAAAAAGTGACTTTTTGGCACGTTCTCCTAGGTAAAACAGGCCATTAAGGAGTAGTTTTGTCATTTTTGTTGTTGTTTTGTTATTTTTTACTTATTTGTATTTAAATCTTTAATCTAAGGTATCCATGTGTCAAATTTGAATTTTTAAGACTTTCTGGTATACCAATGGCATTTTGGTCATTTTATCCTTTTTACGAGAATTTTTTATTTTTAATTTATTATTTCATGATAATTACTTATTTTAGAATGTTGGAAGGTTCTCTGGGTGTGAGAGTTTTGTCTCTTGAGTTTTGGACTTTTTTGGGTTTTCAGATCGAATTAGAGTTTTCGAGTTGAGTTAGTATTTCTAACATTTCTAGCGACCTATGATCTCGTGTGCTAGCCATTGCTAATACTATGGTTTTAACTGAGTCGTTACAATGGATCTGTAGAGTAAATAAGATTTGAATTTCTAATGCAATTATAAAATACTACCTCAACCCAGAAGTAATTCCCTAAAAACATAAATTATAATTCATTCTACTAAAGAAATATAATTACTGTACTCTCAGTCTTATTCTCAAAATCGAAGTATTCGAGCTTCTGTTATTAAATGCTTATTTATTCTTTCCACGTTAAAATTATAGATACCTGCCAATTAAATTAAATTAAATTACTGACAATTATATTTAATCGGCTTTTTCAAAAATTTCTTGAGATTTTTCACTGAACTTATTTGACTTCTAGCTTATAAAATTCACCTGTAGAGTTTGGTTGGTCAAAACTTATAAGTTTCCTAATTGGAGTTTCATCAATCTCGATATTTCGGGACGTGAATTCTATCAATAATTAATATTCACCATATAATTAATATCGTTATCCAACTCATTATGATTATAAACCCATAAAAGATCGTACCCTCTAATGAATCAAAATAAAAAATATTAAATATATGTGTCTAATAATTATTTTGGAATTAAGAGAGTATAAGCACTCCTAATAACCATGGGTATAAATTAATTTATATAATCAGTATAAAATTAATTACCCCAACTTGATCTTGTTCAATACACACAAAGTACACTACCATAATGAGTCGAAACAATTATTGTTCCTCCTAATCAAGACAGATTGTGAGACCCTGACCCGTTTTCTTTTTCGGTATTTTTCGACGCGCGTTTGGTGTTTTCGTCACTGCATGTTTTTACGTGTTTTGATGCCTGATCGGGTTTAGATATGCATGCAGGGTAGGTTCCTCGGGCCATGGGGCGTTGTGGCGCGGGTTAAAAAAAAAGATATTTTTGGGTGGAGCCTATAAATGAGATATTTTGTGAGATATTTTCATAAAATCCCTTAACATGGTGGCTAAGTTTTCTTTCTTCAAACCAAAAGCTTTACCTTCTCTCTAGATTCTCGGGGGCCCGGGGCTTGGTTTTCGACGATCAGACAGCGGATCCTTCATATTGGCACGGTGGGCTACGTGTTCATCGGGATAGAATTCCATTCCGATGAAGTTTATTTTTGCACGTGGTTCAAGGCATTGAGTTTTTGACTCAACGAGGTAGAATCCTAGACTCTCATGTCTTATAAGGGTGCTACATGTAGTCGTGTATGTTTTTACCGTTTAACAATGCATGAAAAATCGATTTACAAGTTGGGTTTTGGTTTAAAATCATTTTTGGGTGTTTTTGGTTGGATGAAAACGGGTTTTGAATGTTTCTCTCGACGTTTTGTGGTAGTTTATGGCTTATGTTTGTCTGTGGGTTGCTAAAGGGGTGTTTGGATGGTTTAATTTAGGGTTGACAAGCTTATTCCGTAGCTAGGGTTTTCTTTTCGCCGTCGCCCAGTTCCCTGGTTTGAAAATCTGAAATTTCTTCTTTTGTGTTAACACATTTTATGTCGGTGTTGACACTTTTTGTCGCTGGTGTCAACACTTTTCTGTTTGTGTCGACACATTTTTTGCTGCTGTTAGTGTTGTTGCACTCGATTCTTTTGTGTCGACACCTTTTCTGTTTGTGTCGACACCTCCACTATTGGTGTTGACATCTTTTCTGTTTATGTCGATACCTTCGTCGTTTTTATTGACACCTTTCTTGTTTGTGTCGACACGTTCGATAGTTGTGTTAAACCCTTTTTCTTTGGTCGTGTTGGAGCCTTAGGGGTTTCTTTTGGCCTTGTTGGGCCTATGTGGGTTCGTGTTGGGCGTGTGTGGGTTTCTTTTGGCCTTATTGGGCCTGTGTGAGTTCGTGTTGGCCATGTTGGGCGTGTGTGGGTTCGTATTGGCCGTGTTGGGCGTGTGAGAGTTCGTGTTGGCTGTGTTAGGCTTACGTTGGTCTGGGTTATGATGTGTTAGTGGTTGGGTCCTTGGTTTTTGATTGGTTTCCTATGGTATTTAGTTGATTAATTATGGGATTAGTCGACTAAAATACTATTGGATTCTTTTTGGAGTTCGGTTGGTTGTGTTGTGGTTTTGGGGGTTATGCCGTGACTCCGGATGTTTGTTTAGGTGCTGTCCTCGGGGGTGACGTGCATGGCTAGATGAGGGTTGTTGGGGCACGGTTGTGTACGTCATGGTTGGGTATGGAACGTGTTTGGGCTCATTAGCGTTGGCCTTCAGGTTAGGCTTGGTTTTATAGGTTGTTGGTTGTCCATGTGAGTGGATGTTGGGTTATTTGGCGGGTGGTGTCATGGTATGAAGTTATATATGGCTATGTGCGTTTATAACTAGCTTTGTGCATTTATAATTCTTGTTTATTTAAGCATGTTATAAGACAGAAATGTGGTCTTATATGATATTAGTTTACCCGTTTGCTCTGGCTGACGATAGGCGGAAACGTGGCCCGATGAATGTTAGTCCTGGCTAATGATGGACGGAAACGTGGTCCGAGATATGTTAACACTAGTTAATAATGCATGTGTGTGCAAGTGCATAAATCGAATGGACAAAAACATGGTCCTAAAGATGCACTTGGGTGTGGTTATCGGAGGGACAAAAATGTGGTTCTAACGATGCATTTATATGCGAGTATCTAAAGAATGAAAACGTGGTTATGACGATACAAGTGTGTGTGTGTGTGTGTGTGTGTGTGTTTGATGGACGGAAACATGGTCCTAAAGATGTGTGTGCGTGTCTGACGAACGGAAACGTGGTCATAAAGACGTGTGTGTGTGAATCTGAATGACAAAAATGAGGTCCTAATGAGACGTGCGTTGTGTGTGTTGCACGAGTTGCGTACATAGTGTGCGTTGCACGGGTTGTGTGCATTGTGTATGTTGCATGGGTTGCGTGCGTTGAGAGTGTTGCGCGTGTTACGTGTGTTGCGTGTGTTGTATGCACGGGTAGCATGTGTTGCTTTAGACAGGGGCTTCGGTCCTTCGGTGAAAGTCTAAAAACATACATGGATTGCATGAGTTATCTCCGGTTGTTATAAAATCGTTGTCGGGACTCGTGCGAGTCGTGTTTAGATATGTATTCATGTGTTGCATACATATATTTGTTATACTTGGGACTCGTGCGAGTCGTGTTATCAAACTGTTTCCAAACTGTTTTAAGGCTTGAAAGAGAGTCGAAAACTACACCTCGTTTTCCTAGCATATTTATCTTATAATGCATGTGTTGTCTGGTATCTGTTGAGCTTTCGCTCACGGTGTGGGATTTAAAATGTTTTTCAGGTACCGGTCACGCAGGTTGATTTAGAGTTGTTGGAGAGGTGGAAGTGTTGTAGTCTTCCTTTTTGCTAGTTTTAAACTTGTATGCTGTGGCATCTTTTTTCGGTGTTGGAGCCGTGTAATGTAAGTCGTTTGGCGATTACATGCAATGCATATAGTTTATCTTGAGAGTGTATTCTCGGGTTGTGTGTTATGTTTGGTGTTTGTGAGTGTTTCATGTGACCTGGAGTTTGGGATGTTACAGATTGGTATCAGAGCTCTGGATTTGAATACCTAAGAGCTGTGGGAAGAGGGTGTATCTCGTGTGAGGTTGATTGTGTGTGCTTGATTGCATGTGTTTAGACTTTGATAACATAAACGTGTCAGCATGTTGATATGTGAATGATGTGTATATGTGAGTATGGGGGTTGAACTGTAGGATTGATTAGTCTTACCTTTAGACTTTTGGATTAACAAACTTGGGAGCCAAGTTAGAATCGGGTTTAACTGACGTGATTTCTAGCAGGAAATCTGAGTAGGTTATCTGGATTGACGCGTTATTCTTGTCGGTTCTCCTCGATATGTGGGGTTTGTTTAGCATGAACCTATATGCTTTTGTGTTAGCATGCTTATGTGGTTTATGCTATGTGCTGTGTCTCATGTTCTCTCTTTTCATATATACGTGATGTTTGCGCGGAGAGGATGAGGTTGTGGCCGTACGTTTGGAGTTGGTGGTGGACTCTATGGGTGGTGTGCTGTGTTCAGACAGCGGTTGATGAGGATGTGAGGTTGGGATGAGCTATAGATCCTGTGTCTTTGAGATAGTTAGCCATTGTATAGGATGCCTGACCTTGTTTGACTATATCCTAGGAATGGTTTAGCTTACCATCCTGTATACCTGTGTCGATTGCGATCGATGGTTTGTTGTTTTGACCTTGAGATGAATTTCGGGGGCAAAATTCCTTTAAGGGGTAAAGTTGTGAGACGCTAACCCATTTTCTTTTTTGGCATTTTTTTACGCGTATTTGGTATTTTCGTTGCTGCATATTTTTAAGTGTTTTGATGCATGATCGGGTTTAGATATGCACGCGGGGCAGGTTCCTGGGGCCGTGGAGCATTGTGGCTCGATTTTCAAAAAAAAAGATATTTTTGGGTGGAGCCTATAAATAAGATATTTTGTGAGATATTTTCATAAAAACCCTTTACTTGGTGGCTAAGTTTTCTTTTTCCAAACCAAAAGCTCTGCCTTCTCTCTAGATTCTCGACGGATCGGGGCTCAGTTTTCAATGATCAGACAGCGGATCCTTGTTATTGGCATGGTGGGCTATGCGTTCATTCGGACGAAATTCTATTTTAGTGAAGTTTTTTTTGCACGTGGTTCGAGGCGTCGAGTTTTTGACTCAACGAGGTAGGATCCTAGACTCTCATGTCTTATAAGGGTGCTACGTGTAATTGTGTATTTTTACCGTTTAAAAATGCATGAAAATTCAGTTTATAAGTTGGGTTTTGGTTTAAAATCGTTTTGGGGTGTTTTTGGTTGGATGGAATCGGGTTTCGAGTGTTTCTCTCATGGTTTTGTGGTAATTTTGGGCTTGTGTATGTTCGTGAGTTGCTAGAGGGGTGTTTGGATGGTTTAATTTGGGGTTGAGAAGCTTATTCCGTAGCTAGGGTTTGCTTTCCACTGTCGCTCAGTTCCCTGATTTGAAAATCTAAAATTTTTTCTTTTGTGTCGACACATTTTCTGTTGGTGTCGACAGTTTTTGTCGCTGGTGTCAACACTTTTCTGTTTGTGTCGACACATTTTCTGCTGCTGTTGGTGTTGTTGCTCTCGGTTCGTTCGTGTCGACACCTTTTCAGTTTGTGTCGACACCTCCGACGTTTGTGTTGACACCTTTTCTATTTATGTCGACACCTCCGCTGTTGGTGTTGACATCTTTTCTGTTTGTGTAGACACCTCCGCCGTTTGTGTTGACACCTTTCTTGTTTGTGTTGGCGCCTTCACTATTTCTGTTGACACATTTCTTGTTTGTGTCGACACCTTCGCTGGTTGTGTTGAACCCTTTTTATTTGGTCGTGTTGGGGCCTTAGAGGTTTCTTTTGGCCTTGTTGGGCCTGTGTGGATTCGTGTTGGCCGTGTTGGGCGTGAGGGTGTTCATGTTGGCCGTGTTGGGCATGTGTGGGTTTCTTTTGGCCTTGTTGGGCGTGTGTGGGTTTTTTTTTGGCCTTGTTGGGCCTGTGTGGGTTCGTCTTGGCCGTGTTGGGTGTGTGTGGGTTTGTATTAGCCGTGTTGGGCGTGTGGGAGTTCGTGTTGACCGTGTTGGGCATTGTTGGTCTGGGTTATGATGTGTTGGGGGTTGGGTCCTTGGTTTTCGATTGGTTTCCTATGGTATTCAGTTGATTAATTATGGGATTAGTCGACTGAAATACTATTACATTCTTTTTGGAGTTCGATTGGTCATGTTGTGGTTTTGGGGGTCGTGTCGTGACCCCAAGTGTTTGTTTAGGTGCTGTCCTCGGGGGTAACGTGCATGGCTATATGTGGGTTGTTGGGGCACGGTTGTGTATGTCGTGGTTGGGTATGGAACGTATTTGGGCTCATGGCACCTTTGGAGGAAAGGTGGTGTTTCATGACATTATGGTTTGAGGGGTTTAGCGTTGGCCTTCGGGTTATGCTTGGTTTTATGGGTTGTTGGTTATCCATGTGAGTGGATGTCGGGTTGTTTGGCGGGTGGCGTCATGGTATGAAGTTATATATGGCTATGTGCGTTTATAATTGGCTTTGTGCATTTATAATTCTTGTTTATTTAAACATGTTATAAGACAGAAATGTGGTCTTATATGGTATTGGTTTACCCGTTAGCTCTGGTTGACGATGGGCGAAAATGTGGCCCGATGAATGTTAGTCCTGGCTAATGATGGACGGAAACGTGGTCTGAGATATGTTAACCTTAGTTAACAATGCATGTGTGTGTGCGTGTGCGTAAATCGAATGGACAGAAACGTGGTCCTAATGATGCACTTGGGTGTGGTTATCGGAGGGATGAAAACGTGGTCTTAACGATACATTTATATGCGAGTATCTAAAGAACGAAAACGTGGTTCTGACGATACAGGTGTGTGTGTGTCTGACAGACGGAAACGTGGTCCTAAAAACGTGTGTGTGTTTGACGGACGGAAACGTGGTCCTAAAGACGTGTGTGTGCGAATCCGAAGGATGAAAACGAGGTCCTGAAAAGATGTGCGTTGTGTGCGTTGCACGGGTTGCGTGCGTGGTGTGCGTTACACGGGTTGCGTGCGTTGAGAGTGTTGCACGGGTTGCGTGCGTTGCATATGTTGTATGCACGGGTAGTATGTGTTGCATTAGACGGGGGCTGCAGTCATTTGATGAAAGTCCGAAAACATACATAGATTGCATGAGTTATCTCCGGTTGTTATAGAACCGTTGTCAGGGTTCGTGAGTCGGTTTAGATATGTATTCATGTGTTGCATACATATATTTGTTATACTTGGGACTGGTGAGAGTCGTGTTATCAAACTATTTCCAAACTGTTTTAAAGTTTGAAAGAGAGTCGAAAACTATACCTCGTTTTCCTATCATGTTTAGCTTATAATGCATGTGTTGTTTGGTATCTGCTGAGCTTTGGCTCACGGTGTGAAATTTGAAATATTTTTTAGGTACCGGTCATGCAGGTTGATCCGGAGTTGCTGGAGAGGTGGAAGAGCTATAGTCTTCTTTTTTGCTAGTTTTAAACTTGTATGATGTAGCATCTTTTTTCGATGTTGGAGCAGTGTAATGTAAGCCCTTTGGCGATTACATATAATTCATGTATGGTTTATCTTGAGAGTGTATTCTCGGGTTGTGTATTATGTTTGGTGTTTGTGGGTGTTTCACGTGACCCAAAGTTTAGGGCGTGACACAGATCTACTAAAATGTTATACTACAGTTGTACCGATAGTTTGTCCAATTCCATCTAAGACTGTGAACCAAAAACTTATATTCTAGAATAACCTTTAATCTGATGTTTTTTGTGTAAGTTGAACTCTACACACCAAATAAAATACTATGTACAATAAAGGATACTCATGCACAATATTAAATAAATAATAAAAAGCATACATTACTCATTACGATTATCATAAAAATAGAAAAAAATAATTTTATTAATAAAATAAAATTAAATACTAAAATAAAAAATCATGATTGTTAGTATACGACCATGACAATGTATCTCATATACATGCGTGTTATGCGTATCGACAGCCTGGGTTATAAAGATATATATATATAGGTTACCATATGGATCTAAGGAGTAAATATGACATAACTTTCTAATGTAATTAAGAAAACCAACTCCAACGTAAAAGTAATTTTCTAATAACATAAATTATAATTCATACCATTAAAAACATATAATTACACTCTGGGCCTTATTTCGAAAACCAAACTTTGAAGCTCGTGTTATTAAATACTTATTATTATCGTCACGTTAAGATTATAGATACACAACGATTAAATATAATTATTAACAATTATATTTAATCAACCGCTTCCATAATTCGTTAAGACATTTTGCTTAACTTATTTAATATGTCGGATTATAAAATATACCTACAAGATTTGACATAATCAAAACTCATAAGTTTCCTTTAGGGAGTATCATCAATCTATATTCAAGACGTGAATTCTGTCAATAATTAATAACCATCATATACGTAATATTGTTATTTAACTCATCGAGTTTATTAACTAATAAAAAATCTCATCCTTCAGTGAATCAAAATAACAAACATTAAATATATGTATCTAATAATTATTTTGAGATTAAGAGTATAAACACTCATAATAACTATGGAGATTAAATTATTTCATATAGTCAGTATAAAAATAATTACACCAACGCGGTCCTGTTTAATACACATAAAGTGTAGTAGCACAATGAGTCAAGACTATAGTTAAAACTATATTGTTCCTTGTAATCAAGACAGATATATTAAAACACTATGCTACAACCCTATTGATGATGTGACTAATTCCATTTAAGACTGTGAGCAAAAAACTTATATTCTACAAGAACCGATAATCTAGTCTTTTGTGTATAAATTGAACTCTACACACCAGATTAACTAATATGTCGAATAAAAGACACGCATACACAACATTAAATAAATAATGCAACACAAATATTGCTCATACAGATTCTCATTAAAATAGAAGAATAGATAAAATCAATACCAAAAATTTAAAATATGATTTTTAGTAAATAATCCTAACATGTACTAAGTTGATGTGATGATTCTTGTATGATTTTAGGAGACCTTGATCATACCTATGTTTAAGCATCTTTGCATTGAGTTTTGTTCTATCTAAAACAACCAAATTTGAAATATCATTATTTTTCCTGCAAAACTTGTTTTTGAGAGAATCCACTTGAAAAATAAATTTTTGTATTATATTTCAAAACTCCATCGGTTTTGGTTAAACAAATTGAGTAAAGACTAAGATGGGATGTGACCATTTTCAAGTGTATCAGATTCGGGCCGCTGATGTCATTTTTATTATTTTCCCACAACATGACATGAAATTGTACAAGATTAACATCCACATCATCCTAACCTATAAAAATTATAATTTTAGGAGACATGCAAGTTAAAACTTCTGTATTTTTCTTTAGATGTACATGTTATATTATTACATTTATAGACTTATAATTAATTTTATCATATTCATGTCTATTTAATATTCATGTAACATGCTTAGTTTTATGCTCATTTTGTTCTACATGTCATGATACCACGTTAAGTTTAATTACATTAATGACATGCATATTTGCTCTTCATGATGGATGGATTTATTGTTCTTATTGAACTTATGTCACGTCACATCACATCACGTAATAATGTAAACCGTTGCGTAATACTATTAATCGTTGGTTTGGCATATGAAAAATGATCATCTAACAATGCTAAGAATGAATATATTTAATAGAATGGATTGACTAGTTTCCTTAAAATTGTTGATGAGGGCAAGCTCCTAGTTGGTTTGTTGATATAGGCATGTTCTAGGTTGGTTGTGGTTACAGGCAAGTTCTCGAGTTCTTTGAGAAATGTGTTGATAATAACACGTGCCATAGGATTGACACCAACCTAGGTATCGAGATGTTGAGGTGGCAATAGTGTGGTATGTATCAAAGACCTACACTATCTAGGTAGTTTAGTATCGGGTTGATCATGTTGTGACTAATAGATTTCAAGCCCTTACTATTCGAGACAATACTGCCAAGATCATTATTTTTTAAAATAATTTTAGATAAAAAAATTAACTGAACGGGCAAACGCCGAAATGAGATCTAGATTAAATTTTTGACGTCGAACAATCAAAAATAAACTTGGGCAACCAAAGTTAATTTGGAAGAATACCTTTTGTCGATCTAATCCTCAACTACGACTTGATTATGAGTTGAAACTGTAATTAGATCTTCTACTGTATTCCCTTACGCGATCTTCGGACGTAATGTGGGCTATGATCCTCCGAGAACTGGTACCAGCAGAACCCCGATATATTTAAGTCTTAAAAGACAAAAATAATATCATAATAATAATGATATATCAATCATCAAAAATTAGTTTAGCCTACCCGCATATATGTAGGGCTACAACAAGGACCTGAGGACTAATTATGAGTTAGACTTCCAGTGGAATATTGACACCTACTAGAAGTTTCTGCAATTATGGAAAGACATGCAGCGGTTTTTGCAATTTCTATAAAACATTGAATTATAGTTCACACCACTAAAGAACTATAATCGCACTCTGACCAATAATTTCAAGACCTTCTTACATTGAGCTCCGATTATTAACTGCTTACCATTTCTCCCCACGTTAAGATTCTCGATACCTGCCAATTAAATTTAATTACTAATAATTTAATTTAATTGGTATCTTGATATTCCTTAAACCCTTCCGCTTAACATATTTGACCACTGGATAATCAAATCCACCTGCAGGGTTTGGCCCGGTCAAAACTTATAAGCATCCTTAAGGGGGTATCGTCAATCTCGATCTTTGGGATGTGACTTCCGTCAATAATTAATAGTTTTCATATAAATAATATCGCTATCCAACTCACCAGGAATATAGACCCATATAAGATCGCACTCTCTAATGAATCAAAACGACGAATATTAAATGTACACAAATCAATAATTATTTCAAGATTAAAAAGATAAGCAGTATTCATAATAACCATGGGGTGTAAATTAATTTATTTAGTCAGTACAAAATTAATTATCCTAAATGTTCCGCTCAATATACATAAAGTGTACTAGCACAGAGAGTCAGAACAATAGACGACGCTATTATCTGTTTCTCCTAACCAAGACAGACCTACTAAAACTCTATACTACAGTCGTACCGATGGTTTGTCCATTTTCATCTAAACTGTGAACATAAAACTTATATTCTGCAAGAACCTAAAATCTGATCTTCTATATGCAAATCGTACTCTACACACTATATTAAATACTATACAGAATATTAGATATCCATGCATAACAAATAAATGATATACATACATTGCTCATAGAGATTCTCATAAAATAAAAAATTAATTTTATTAAAATAAAAATAAATACTAAAAACATGATTTTTAATATACCAACCCTAATAATCTCCTATTTATACTCAAAACTATGCTGCCATACATCTGACTCCCATGCCCTCTACATGACTATCAAAATTCTTAGCCGGTAAGCTCTTTGTAAAGGATCTGTAAGGTTGTCTCTTGATGTAATCTCTATGTCTGACTGAAAATCTGAGTGTGTGTACCCCAAAGGTACTAGACTGTCTGACTGATAAACCAACATATAATCCTTAGTCCTTTTCAGGTACTTAATTATATTCTTTATCGTAGTCCAATACTCCCGTCCTAGATTAGACTGATATCTACTAATCATGCCAACGGCAAAGCAGATTTTGAGTCTAGTGCAAAGCATAGCATACATGATACTTTCTACTGTCGAAGCATAAGGAACCGCCTTCATCCTCTCTATCTCATCAGGTGTCCTAGTACACTGATCCTTGGATAAAGTGATTCCATACCTAAAAGGGAGAAATTCTTTCATGGAATCCTGTATGCTAAAATGAGCAACGATATCATCGATATACTTTGCTTGTGATAAGCCCAACATCCTTTGTTTTCGATCTCACATAAGCTTAATCCCAAGGATGTGATTAGCTTCTCCCAATTCTTTTAAATCGAATTGCCCAGATAACCATACTTTGACTGTAGATAATGCCCCCACATCATTTCTGATAAGCAATATATCATCTACATAAAGTACTAGAAAGATCACCACGCTTCTGTTACGCTTCTTGTACACATAGGACTCATCCAAACTTTGATCAAAACTATGAAATTTTATAGCTTGATCAAATCGAGTGTTCCAAGACCTCGATGCCTGCTTAAGTCCATAAATAGATCTCTTAAGTTTGCACAAAATGTGCTCCTGGCCATTTGCAATGAATTCTTCTGATTGTATCATATAGATACACTCGTCAAGACTTTCATTAAGAAAAGCTGTCTTGACGTCCATTTACCAAATTTTAAAATCGAAATGAGCGACAATGGATAAGAGAATTCGGATAGAATTAAGCATGGCTACTGGCAAAAAGGTTTTCTCATAGTCGATCCCTTCTTTCTGAGTGAACCTTTTAGCAACAAGTCTAGCTTTGAAGATTTCAACCTTCCTATCTGCTCCTCTCTTCCTTTTGTAGATCCATTTGCATCCAATGGGTTTTATTTTTTCGTGTGGTTCTACAAGTTTTTAGACCTGATTGGAATACATAGATTCTATTTTTGAATTCATAACTCTTTGCCAAAGATTTATATCTTTGTCTTGTAGTGCTTCATTGTAGTTACAGGGCTCGGTATCTAGTTCTGCCGGGATCCTGTCAAAAAACTCTCCCAAGAACATATACTGGTCAGGTTGATGAACAACCCTCCCACTACGACGAGGCACTACCTGTGTGTGTGTACTAGTAGTAACACGCTGTACAAAATCAGAACCCTGTGCATCAGTCCCCTATTCTTGATTTGCACTTGTTCAGATAATCCTCCCACTACGACGAGGTAATGGAATATCAGTAACTTGTGGTTCCTCTTCCGTTCTATTGGTATTTTCTCTCAGTTCTTTCAGAACAATTTTGCTATTGGGCCTGTGATCCATAATATAATTCTCTTCCAAGAATCGGGCATTGGTGCTAATAATGACCTTCTGATAGTTAGAATTATAAAACAGACCACCCTTCGTTCCCCTGGGATACCACAAAACGAATCGGGTAAACTTGAATAACTTATTATGGATCTTACCATCTCTATAAGAGTCCTATTCCTTCTTTCTGCTACACCATTCTGCTGTGGAGTGCCAGGTTCAGTCAACTAGAATGTAATCCCCTCTGATGACAAGTAGTCCTTAAACTCTCCCAAGAGGTATTTTCCACTATGATTGAATCGTAGTGATTTAATACTTTTACCCAGATACTTGTCTGCCACCACCTTGAATTCTTTGAATTTCTCAAAGTATTTAAACTTACGGTGCATTAGGTAAATATATCCATACCATGAGTAGTCATCAATGAAACTGACAAAGTACTCAAAGCCATCTCTAGTCTGAATTGTCATAGGACCACACACATCAGAATGAACCAGCTCCAATGGTTCTTTAGCTCTATAGTCTTTGGCCGAAAATAGCCTCTTGGTTATCTTACCCTCTAACTTAGATTCACAGAATAGAACTGTCTCCACTTTCAATGAACTCAAAGGTCCATCTGCTACCAGTCTGTTTATCCTTTTTAGATTAATATGACCTAAGCGTAAGTGCCAAAGAAACGTTTGGTTCATTAAAGAAGGAAACTTTCTCATATATGGTAATATAGATGTATTATTCGTTTCAGTCACTTGCAGTATAGGAGAGATTGGAGTATTAATATAAAGATCATCCACCAATGTACCAGAACAGATAACTCATTTATTTTTCTTAATAACCACAGAGTTATTTAAACAAACCAAATATCCATCTTTAGCCAATCCAAAAATGAAAACTAAGTTCTTTCTAATGATAGGTACATAAAGACAATCTCTTAATATTAAAATTCGATCTCTACCAAAACTGAGAGTGACATCTCTTACTGCAACTACTATTACCTTTGTATTATTGACCATATGCAGGTAAATCTTCCTATCACTAAGTTATCAGATTTCCTAGAACATCTGCAATGAATTGTAGACATGATTGGTGGCTCTCGTATCTACACACCAGGTACCGGTAGATAACACCGCTAAACATGTTTCCACAACTAGTGAACAGAAATTACCCTATTTGTTTTACTTTCTGAGAAATACTGGACATAGCTTTTTCCAGTGCCGGGTCTGGTTGCAGTGAAAACATCTGCCTTTCTGCTTTTTCACATCAGTCTGTGGCCCACTAACTACTCTAGAAATCGTGTTTCCCTATTTCTGAACCATTTTATTTTTCATGCCTTTCGGCCCAAATGAAGAACTTTTTTCTAAAATAGACACATTTCCTAGTATTGAAGGAATACCATTTGTAGTTAAAGCTATATCTAAGTTATATTTTCAGTCAACAAAATTTAGTGCCGTAAGTTTATTTTCTTTCAGTATTGAAACGAGTGAATTGAAATCTATTTTAATCTTGAGAATCACATAATTAAAAAATCATTAATTATGATGAGCAAAATATTGAATTCATTTTAATTTGGTTCCCTCTACCATTTTCAAATTAATTCGCCAGCAGTTTGGTAACCTGAGAATAGCATGCCTCGTTGGGAGGACGCCTACTATCCTTCATAAGACCAGACAGGCCAATTCTTTTTAATTTTACTATCTAGGCAATTGATCATACTAAGTAAAATTAAATAGCTGACATAGTTTCAGTCCAATATATAATAGCAGTGACTCAGTTGGAAAGAATACTATTATATATAGCTAAGTGTTAACCATCACCTAATTCCAAATTAATCGATTCACAATGAACCCTTCAGTTTGAGAAGTGATCCACACTAACAATTATCCAGAATTATCCCTAAAAGAGATTTGTACTGGCGATACAGCAATTAATCTGTCTGTCGGGGAGAAAGGCCTTACTGCCGATACGCAGGGTTTAATTGCATCACCAACAAACTAGTGACGGAGACCGCGAGATTTATCTGTAAATAAATTCTCTCTCGCACTTAAATTTTTAAAATATTTTTTAGAGTTATAAAAATGAGTTTAATTAAAATAAATTTATTAATTTCGAAAGCCACACGATCTGAAAGATTCAAACATCTTTATATGTACACGATTCTAAAGATTTTGATTTATCAAACTATTTTTTCGTGTTTAAATGCGTAACAAATAAAATTTAATAAATGTACAATTTTTTCTTTAGCTTTTCAGTTAAGATAGTGATTAAAGATATTTATTTATTTTATTTTCTATTTCACATTTTTGAAAAATATTAATTTATTTCGATTAAACATTTTTTTATTTAATTAATTCAAAATTCGGAATTAATTCCCACATTTTTTCAAGATATCTGATTAAAAAAAATCATCTTAAACGTAATATTTTGTAAAAATAAAATATCTAAATTTTTTTCATTTAATTAAAATTAATTAAGTAAAAAAAACTTAATTTTATTTTTTATTACAATATATTTTAATTAAAACTGAATATTCAAATTAATTAAATCAATAGGATAAATAAAACCAATATTTATTATCCACGCAATCAATCAAATATAAAAATAAATGATGATCATAAAATCGAGATTAGAACATCTTCAAAACAAAGTTAGCAACAGTTCTAAATCTACCAGGTCCCGATAACCGTAAGCAAAAAATAAAATGGCTCTGATACCAATTTGCTGAAGGCAATACTGTCAAGATCATTGTTCTTAAAAACGATTTTTGGCAAAAAAATTACTAGACGGGCAAACGCCGAAATGGACTCCAGATAAAACTTTTAACGTTGAACAATAAAAAATAAACCCGTGCAACCAAAATTAATTTAGAAAAATACCTTTTGTCGATCTAATCTTCAACTACGACTTGATTCCGAGTTGAAACTCCAGTCAAATCTTCCACTGTATTCCCTTACGCGATCCTCGAACGTAGTGTGGACTACGATCCTCCGAGAACTCGTACCGGCAGAACCCCGATATATTTAAGTTTTGAAAGATAAAAATAATATCATATTAATAATGATATATCAATCATCAAAAACTGGTTCAGTCTACCCGCATATATATATGATTACAACAAGGACCTAGGGAGTAATTATGAGTTAGACTTCCAGTAGAACACAAACACCTACTAGAGGTTTCTACAATTATGGAAAGACATGCAGCGGTTTCTACAATTTCTATAAAATACTGAGTTATAGTTCACACCACTAAAGAACTATAATTGCACTCTGACCCATAATCTCAAAACCTTCTTACATTGAGCTCTTGTTATTAACTACTTACCATTTCTCCCCACGTTAAGATTCCTGATACTCGTCAATTAAATTTAATTACTGATAATTTAATTTAATCGGCACCTTGATAATTCTTAAACCCTTCCGCTTAACTTATTTGACCGCCGAATAATCAAATCCACCTGCTGGGTTTGGTCCGGTCAAAACTTATAAGCATCCTTAAGAGAGTATCGTCAATCTCGATTTTCGGGACGTGAATTCTGTCAATAATTAATATTTACTAAATAAATAATACCGTGATCCAACTCACCGGGAATATAGACCCATATAAGATCGAACCTTCTAATGAATCAAAATAACAAATATTAAATGTACACAAATTAATAATTATTTCAAGATTAAGAGGATAAGCACTATTCATAATAACCTTGGGGTGTGAATTAATTTATATAGTCAGTACAAAATTAATTACACCAAATGTTCCGTTCAATACACACAAAGTGTACTAGCACAGATAGTTAGAACAATAGACGACGCTATTATCTATTTCCCATACCCAAAATAGGTCTACTAAAAATCTGTGTTACAATCGTACCTTTGATATGTCCATTTCCATCTAAACTGTTAACATAAAACTTATAATCTGCAAGAATCTAAAATTAGATCTTCTATGTGTAAGTCATACTCTATACACCAGATAAAATACTATACAGAATATTGAACATCTATGCATAATAAAGAAATAATATACATACATTACTCATAAAGATTCTCATAAAATAAAAAAATTAATTTTATTAAAATAAAAATAAATACTAAAAATATGATTTTCAGTATACCAATCTTAACACTTACCTCGTAGATGCCCCTATTGGATAGTTAACTTGACTAAGATGGCATACGACTGCAAAAAGGTTTTGGTCTGTTAAAGGTGCCCATACATAGAACTTGGGTTTGGTTGGTCATTATGGTTCAAGACCTTAGTCTCACCTAGTTAATTAAATCTTAGGGTTTAAAATTATTAAAATTTAAGCACCAATTGCCGAACACAAACGTAGCCAAAAATCATGCACACACCAAAGAAAAAAAATCACACGGATTTATGTAGTTTGGTACAACCTGCCTGCATCCACGGGTGCAAGAGATAATCCATTATAACCATAGAGTGTACAATCCCGACATAAAAAATATTCCAAAACCTGACATCCACAACCTGAGCCCTAAAACAAATCATATTTTTTCGCTCAAGGGTTACTCTAGTCGCCCAAGTATTTTTTCATCTCTCCTTATATCTGTACCCCTTTTGATTTAACTCTCCACAAATCTACTGAAATAATAAGGCTCATATTTATAAGCAAAAAATCTTAAAACCCTAGCCATCATAAAATATTGAAACCCTAAAATCGTAGCCATCATATAATCTTAAAACCCTAGCCAGCATATAATATTGAAACCCTAATTATATTAGTCCGTAAAATATAAGATACACACTCAATAATCTCCACCTTGCCTTGAATTCTCCAAACCACCTTGAAGATAACCAGTGTCGATGTTGATTCTACTGTCATCGTTAATCCGCTACACTCAAACTAGCATGGCCGCACCTTTAAACCGAGATACCCGACATCGAATAGTCGAGGTGTTCGCTGTCACTACACCTATTCGTCGAGGTGTATCGATTGTCAATCATCTATCGAATCAGGAAATCGTCGTCTGATTTGACTCTACCTGTAACAAAAATCTCCATTGTATCCATCATGACAGGTCTTTCACTGTGGATTGAATTAGATTGCCTTCGATTATCTCTGATCACCCGCAATCAAACCCGATCGCTCCTAATCACCTTTGATCTTACCCGATCAAGCTCAATCTATGTCGATCTGTCCAATTTCATGAAATCATTAAGAGTCTGAAAATTCTTACCATACAGATGAATTTACAGCGCTGAAAAACCTTAAAAGACACATTCTCCTTATATTATTTTGCTATATATATAAACCGATATAATAAAATAATCTTAATACTACAATCACACCCAATCAAAACTATTTTGGTAAAATCAAAGGCAAATCACCAAATGATCTTCTCCCCCTAATTTGGTATTCCTTTATTCAATTAAGATCTCAATAACCATGATCGGCCCCATCTTCGTGCCCCATCTGTGTCACACCCCGAATCCTGGGAACCCGTGAACTAACCCCAAACCGACCCATCCAAAGGTCATACATTAACACTTCCATTATACTTTAGATTTGAATTCAAGATTCAGTTAGAAATAAATGTTTTCTTGAGCAACTATATTTTTATTTGTACAACACATAACAAATTCTAAATAATGCTTTAAGTCCCACAAGATCTTTTACAAAACAATTGTCATTTTACCCATCCGACTCATCAAAAAAAAGAGAACAAGATCAAATACATCAAATTCTTTAACTTTATGTGTACACATGGCATAAAGAAAAGAAATACTAGGCCCATCTTCTAGCCCATTTCCAAAATGCCTCCATCATCTCGGTATCATTAATTCTCCTCGGAACCTGAAAAATGGTTTAGCAGTCATACATGAGCCGAAGCTCATAGAATAAAGATTAACTCGTAGGTGATGCATGATTTGTGAGGTGTGATGGGTGCAACCGAAGTAAAATGTAAATCTTCACGAAGTTATTATTCCTTCACACACACACACCCATGCACCCCAGTTTGTTCCCATTTATCCTTTCATCATTCCATTATCCAATTTTCACCAAAAAAAAAATCGTGTCACATTTTATAATCCGATTTATCACAAAACAGTATCGTAATTAATGAACCGGTATCGGGTGCAGCTTATAGAAACCTCTCCCTATTCTCCCAATATGCTACGCGACGCCATTGGGTAATAGACAACTCTATAACTCACCACGATACAACACCACGTTTCGGGAGCTAACCCGTGGGCACGTGGTCCCCATCTTGCGCAAGTTTTCAGTCTTTCACAGTGGACCTGTCAGGCCAACTTAATCCACATCAATCCATACGGTTCATTATTTGTTTATTTTCATGAAAATTCGGGAGTCTAACCCACAATTGGTTCCTCTCCCCATCATTTTTACACATTGTCATTTCAATTCCAATTTCAACTTTCCCATCTCACTTCAAATCAAGTCTTATTCTAACATTCCATTCTTTCTTTCAATTCAAATGCCATCAGAAATTTCAACACATAGTTTCTCATAATCACATTCCAATTATCAACTCCATGAAATTCCAATGCATAATTAACTCACACATGATCATGTCATTTGAAACAAACGGAATGCACCCATCATATACATATACATGTATATACAAGTTAAAATTCATGTTTTCTCTCTAAAACATAAACTCTTAAATGATAACCATGTCACTACATAGTCCATAATTTTTCACACCCATACTAGCTCTCAAGACCTTAGTCACATATCAAAACCCATATTTATCGCAAACACCGCCAGTCGGTATGATTCTAGCATCCTAACCTAAGTGTAGTGAGGTAGGTAAAACCATAACCCAAGGGATAAGAAATTAGATAAAAAGGTTTAATATTGAAGAAAATATCCTTTTTAAAAGCATTTGGCCAAAAATTGGTGGAAAATGGTTAAGAAAATTTGACATACCCTCACTATTTTAATTATAACTTTTTCTGCAAAGTGAATTTTTTTGTGAGAATAGTCTTGTTGGAAAGAGACCTTCCGGGGCTTCTATTTGAGTACAAGAACAACCCAATTTAGAGTCCGGATGAGGGAGATATGATTGAACAAAGTTGACCCTGCGTAGTTAGTCCGCTCGAGCTGACGTCGAGCGCTCAAGCGCCCAACTCTCTGCCAGTTGAGCGCTCGAGCGGACAGGGCTCCGCTCGAGCGCGCTGTCGCCCGAGAAAAACCAAGATTTGCCCTTGTTTTGATTTCCAAACCCCAAAATGCATTCTCTTCACGATTATACTTCAAATTTATGTTTTTCAACTCAAAACATTGGATTTAAAGTTTCACAAATCCTCTTTTGTATCACAATTCTTCAACCAATCAAGGTAAATCACTTCTCAAACCACCCAATTTCATAAACCCCAACTATACTCACACACATCTATCAAATATTCAAATCTCATATGAAATCACCTTGATTTTTATGTATGTAAGCAATATATCAACCCAAATCAATTAAAACGTATGAGATATTCTAGATCCTACCTTAGATTTGCTCAAAAGATTGATATTCCTCAGATTCTCCCTCCTAGGGTTTGGGTGTTAAGAGATCTAGGCTCCTTGGGCTTTATCTTCAATTTCCTTGCTCCAAAGCTTGCTTTCCATCCTTGGTTACTCCCAATCTAGTCCCAAAGCCTCACTTTGAGTGATGAAGGGTTAGGTTTTTTTTTTTCTCTCACTTTCTCTCTCAAAGAGAGGAAGAAGAAGAAGAAGAAGAAGAAGAAGAGAGAAGAAGGGAGGATGAGATGAGATGATATGAGAGTGGTCTCTCCCTCTCTCTCATGTGGGATATACACACATATATATAAACCCCAACTTTTTCCAACATTCCAGAGTACTCTAAACATCTCCTGATAGTCCGCTCGAGCGGTGACCCCTGAAGCAAAATTCTGCAAATTTTCCAGAAACTCATCTCAAACTCCCAACTTTGCTCATATTTTGGTATTTCAAATTATCTATTAATTATCCATTAACACAGCCATAACAATATCAGTCATCACCAGGTATCTTAATTTTACTTTCACATATCGTTAAATCAACCGTTAACGAGCAAAATTTTATGGCACCCACCCTCAATTTTAATTTCTTCTCTTCTCTTACCGAAAATATAAATGAATAAAATAAACAGGTACCGGGTCCTTTCAACTTTCCCCCATTTGGGAATTTCGTCCCCGAAATTCGTCTTAGGTCACACCAACTATCCTTTAATCTTAATATCGGTTCTCACAGTTCGCTAGTCATTCAATCTACATGGCATCTTTCTTAGTCCATGATCCTGATCGTTCTTTGGAGACAACATGACTCAAGGATGTTAACACACTTCTGTTCCCAAACTGTCACATTAACACGAAACTTAACATCGGGGCACCAATATTCCACAAGCATTAGAGTCACCCATACGCCATCAGACCGATTACAAAGTTGTACTCATACCAGGTTTAACCAATCTAAAATGGTGCATCGTTTAACACGGCATCAATTTTTACCCGAATTAACACCAGAGCTGGAGTCACCCACTCCTTCATTGGTCACCGACTATCCCTTCATGACCACTATCTCACGTTTCGTACATGTTCCCGAAGAATCAATATTCTCAACTATAGCATTATGCATCACAAGTCTTTCTACCACTAGATCCTCCTGACTTTGTCGAATCACCATCCAATTAACTGCTGTACGCCAGTGTATACCGAGGATTACTTCCCCAACCCAGATATATGTTTCCCCAAACTCGAATATTATTCCTATGAGTTACACACATTACTCCCAAAAATCGTCCATGCCCTTACGGCCAACTAACCACCACAACTTAAAACCATATTACTACTTGCACTACGTCACTCTATACCATGGAAATGAAACCAACACTGCCACCTGAACTTCTTGAGCCACTAGGATTGAGCACTCCACATGAGTTAAAGATTCCATACAAACTGAATCACATCCATACACATACCCATTGGTCTGTTAAGTCTACCATGTCTCAGATTAAATAATTTGTAATCTTTTGTACTTGCATTGCCCCCACTTATCCTTACTATCATATACATTTGCATCTTCCCTTCAAATGGCCAAACCACTCTTTGCACATTAAGAATTCTGAGAAATCTAAAACTCCAAACTGAACACAATTCCAGATTCACAAGAGCCTATCAAAAACACATCACATGGATGTCCCAGCCACAAGGTTCCAACAAATTTCCCACTTTGCCAAGAGTTAGAGGTACGACCATACCCACATAACCCAAAACAAACTGCATATAACGATTAACGATTCTCTATACTAACTCCCTCGTCGGCAAAATAAGCACTCCTGACTTACCAACTTGATCTCAAAGGGAACACAACTCTACACACTTACATTCACACGATAGAGCAAGCGAATTCCACTCAGAAAATTCACAAGAAACTCAGTCCCCCAATCACTCAAAACAACTTGACCAAGAATCAATCAACGACCCAACAATTACACACAACCATAGTGGAACGATCTGTACACTACAACTGTTTGCTAGACAATCGTATCTTCTTCCCAAGAACCTAAGAAAGACATGGCCAACCAGAAATCTTGACCCAACCTCTGCGTACTCCCAAAATCAACCAACACTTGGTCTTCACAAAATCCTATAAATCTCACCTTGGGGTCACATAGCCCACAGCCACACAACTACCGTTAACCCTGATCATGATACCCAGGTCATCCATTGCACTTAAGCTCTTAACTCTCAATCCTCATTCGCGCACACAAGAATATTGTCAATCCTCATACTTCGTACCATACATCCCATAGAACTACAAACTCATCACCCATCATACACTGAGACACAACGCCACTATTCTCATCATGCTAAAACCTCACTTCACAAGGTCACCCTTCACTAACTTAACTTTCACTAGGCCAATCACAGCCTTGAACCCACTGTCAAAGCAACTTTCATAAAAAGTGCACTGTACCAAACAAAGAAAACCTAATCCTGAGACCTTTTATTCAAAGTTATTAGTAATCACCACGACCATGTAAGGGCCTCTTGCACTTTCGCTTCTCAGGCACGCACCTATCACAGGCATCTTAACCCACGGTTTCCCGCCTATTGCTTCAGGTCACCCAAACCACACTGTATACTGTTAAACTTTATTACTTCACACTTCGTTCTCGTGGGTAAACAACTTACCCACCTCTGAAATTAACGTCGAACACAAACAAGCTCCAGATATGTCACACTCAGGACATATTATTCTAGCATTAGGCTAGCTGCACTATCGAACCCTTTTACAGTCCATTCAAACACATGCACTCAGCACGGTTCCCAAACATGATCTCTTAATCAGCCAAACCACGGATCTGCATTCTCGTAGGAACCCCATAGAATTATTACTCAAGGATCTCACCATATAAATAATTAAACAACTGAACTTCCATAGAGTCCTCACGCAACTTGAACTAAAGCTACCAGCATTTTGTATAAACTAAACTACATCTCCAGAAATTTCATCCAAACGCTCAGATTCACACAGGATTTTTAAGAAACCATGAGCAAATGAATTCGCACTCTTATGATCCCAACGTTTTACTTCTACCAATAATGAACCATCACATCTGCCAACCAATTATGAAACTTCTCTCTTCTTAGGGAAACCACAAGCTAACGCTAGGTTCGTACTCAACATCACTACCTTTTAGGGCAACCAAAATTCACTCGGCTTAAGAGGATATTAACCACAAGCCTTTGTAAAGACATCCGTCATCATCGTGCAAACGTCATCGACCACCATTCACAATGTGCACATCATTCATTGCACTAGGTCTTCACACGCAGACCTCTACTCAAGCACATTAACTATCGTTCACTTCTTCACATCCCAACGATATATCGCACGTGCCCACCAAACCCTCACTGGTTAACTGCCAAGGACAACACCACACATACTCGTATAACTGTATGACATCTCTTCATAGGGTCGTGTCATATCACTCAATTCTCAACAGGGAGCTAACAACCAAACGGGTAGGTAAAACCAAGCCACAATCTCGAACTCGCGACTCCAGTACACCCACCAAAACACAAAACATTCAGCCAAGAACACCCGTCTCTTATGTCACCATACAAGTATCACTGGAACACCACTATTAGAACATGAAAGCAACTACAAGCAATTTGAACAAAATGAACCTTGCTCACCAACTCTAAACCAAGTGACACCATCCTATCCCTTGCCCCTAAGGGTAAGATAACGTCACCATCTCTAGATCTTACGCCATGTCACATATTACTAGCATCATCCCCTTAGGGGAGCTCCTCATACCAACACATCATCCCAAGATGACCGAGTTAGCCACACCAACAACGTCTATACCATGCTCTACAAACTTCACTCACTCACATTCTTACTAAACACTATGTATTCCACATAATCTCTTACTCTTGAGAACAATGACCCAAGTCACAAAACTCTCCTCCGTGAAACTTCCCAAATGACCTCGAATCTTCGTTCACCACATCACGAATATACATCTCTTCTTACGTACACACACACATCACTAGACTACCAACCTATTGATAGCATCTTCAATTCACATACTCTTTCTACATATGCCTTTAACTTTTATTAAGAAACACATCTCAGCACCACGCCATAGGGAAAACATAAGGGTCAGTAATCCGACCTTTAAAATCACAAAATACTACGGTGGTTATTAGTAACACCCCTCAGGGTAAGGAACACTCTCAACCACGTGCCTAAGCTCAAACTTTCTGACACACTTTAGGCCGGAGATTATTACGCTCTCGTCCACTATGTTCCTGTCCACTATGCTCCTGTCCATACCCAATGTCGGGGTACACACCTCATGACATAGCACGACTTATGACATACATAATCCTCAACGAGCCTAAAACCACACTTCATATCCATCCATAACCAACAACCTCTAAGGGGTTTCAAACAATCTGCCATACTTGTTCATCAAACCACTGGTAGTTCAACACATAATGAACAACTAACTACGGTCACCCTCGACTCACATGGATACAACAAACTCTGAATAGTCATTGCTCATCTCTTGAGCTTACACCCATCATAATTACCAATCACCGGGTCGCACTTTCACATTCTACACCACCATCTAAACCACGACTCACCTTAACCCTATAGGCATAACATTTACAACAAGATCACCATAACACCCCACTAGATTAAACTCAACTTAACCTCTTAGTGTCAAGCTATACAATACCCAGCACCTAGTCACATCACATCAACACATATTCACATACCGAGGGAAAGCCCTACAACAACACAACAATCCAGGCAACTAATTCAGATTTCTCATAGAAAGAAAGTCGGCCAAATACTTTTCTATTTTGAATCTCAAAATAGTTGATCGGATGCCAAATGGCATGCCACATCACCCTAAGACTTAACCCTCCATGCTCACATAAACACATAACACGTGGAACACAATTCAATCGCAAACCATACAAGCCCACAACTCATGCCGTGTAGTCGTGCCTAACATTGTCAAACAGGTCACATACTATGGTCATGGTTACTCCTCACGGCTCCTAGGTATTCGAACCTAGAGCTCTGATACCATTCTTTCATGTCCCGAATCCTGAGAACCCGTGAACTAACCCCAAACCGACCCATCCAAAGGTCATCCATTAACACTTCCATTATACTTTAGATTTGAATTCAAAACTCATTTAGAAATAAATGTTTTCTTGAGCAACTATATTTTTATTTGTACAACGCATAACAAATTCTAAATAATGCTTTAAGTCCCACAAGATCTTTTACAAAAAAATGTCATTTCACCCATCCGACTCATCAAAAAAAAGAGAACAAGAACAAATACATCAAATTCTTTAACTTTATGTGTACACATGGCATAAAGAAAAGAAATACTAGGCCCATCTTCTAGCCCATTCTCAAAATGCCTCCATCATCTCGGTATCATCAATTCTCCTCGGAACCTGAAAAATGATTTAGCAGTCGTACATGAGCCAAAGCTCGTAGGATAAAGATTAACTCATAGGTGATGCATGATTTATAAGGTGTGATGGGTGAAACCGAAGTAAAATACAAATCTTCACAAATTATTATTCCTTCACACACACACACCCACGCACCCTAGTTTGTTCCCATTTATCCTTTCATCATTCCATTATCCGATTTTCACAAAAAAAAAATCGTGTCACATTTTATAATTTGGTTTATCACAAAATCGTATCATAATTAATGAACCAGTTTCGGGCGCAGCTTATAGAAACCAAACCCTATTCCCTCAATAGGCTACGCGAAGCCATTGGGTAATAGACAGTTCTATAACTCACCACAATACAACACCACGTTTCGGGGGCTAACTCATGGGAACGTAGTCCCCATCTTGCGCAAGTTTTCGGTCTTTCACCGCGGATCCGCCAGGCCAACTTAATCCTCATCAATCCATACGGTTCATTATTTGTTTATTTTCACAAAAATTCGGGAGTCCAACCCACAATTGGTTCCTCTCCCCATCATTTTTACACATTGTCATTTCAATTCCAATTTCAACTTTCCCATTTCATTTTCAAATCAAGTCTTATTTTAACATTCCATTCTTTCTTTCAATTCAAATGCCATCATAAATTTCAACACATAGTTTCTCATAATCACCTTCCAATTATCAACACCATGAAATGCCAACGCATAATAAAGTCACACATGATCATGCCATTTGAAACAAACAGAATGCACCCATCATATACATATACATGTATGTACAAGTTAAAATTCATGTTTTCTTTCTAAAACATAAACTCTTAAATAATAACCATGTCACTACGTAGTCCACAATTTTCAACACCTATACTAGCTCTCAAGAACTTAGTCACATATAGAAATCCATTTTTATCGCAAACACCGCCAGTCGGTATGATTCTAGCATCCTAACCCAAGTGTAGTGAGGTAGGTAAAATCATAACCCAAGGTATAAGAAATTAGATAAAATGTTTAATATTGAAGAAAATATCCTTTTTAAAAGCATTTGGCCAAAAATGGGTAGAAAATGGTTAAGAAAATTTGATATACCCTCACTATTTTAATCACAACTTTTTCTACAAAGTGAATGTTTTTGTGAGAGTAGTCTTTTTGGAAAGAGAACTTCCGGAGCTTCGATTTGAGTACAAGAACGACACAATTCGGAGTTTGGATGAGGGAGATATGATCAAACAAAGTTGATTCTGTGTAGTCAGTTTGCTCGAGCGGACGTCGAGCGCTCGAGCGCCCAACTCTCTGCCAGTTGAGCGCTCGAGCCGACAGGGCTCCGCTCGAGTGTGATGTCACCCGAGAAAAATCCAGATTTGCCCCTGTTTTGATTTACAAACCCCAAAATGCATTCTCTTCACAATTATACTTCAAATTTATGTTTTTCAACTCAAAACATTGGATTTAAAGTTTCACAAACCCTCTTTTGTATCACAATTCTTCAACCAATCAAGGTAAATCACTTCTCAAACCACCCAATTTCATAAAACCCAACTATACTCACACACATCTATCAAATATTCAAATCTCATATGAAATCAATTTGATTTTTATGTATGTAAGCAATATATCAACCCAAATCAATGAAAACGTATGAGAGAATCTAGATCCTACCTTAGATTTACTCAAAAGATTGATATTCCTAAAATTTCTCCCTCCTAGGGTTTGGGTGTTGAGAGATCTTGGCTCCTTGGGCTTTATCTTCGATTTTCTTGCTCCAAAGCTTGCTTTCCATCCTTGGTTACTCCCAATCTAGTCCCAAAGCCTCACTTTGAGTGACGAAAGGTTAGGTTTTTTTTTGGTTTTTCTCTCACTCTCTCTCTCAAAGAGAGGAAGAAGAAGAAGAAGAAGAAGAAGAAGAAGAAGAAGAAGAGAGAAGAAGGGAGGAGGAGATGAGATGATATGAGAGTGGCCTCCCTCTCTCTCACGTGGGATATACACACATATATATAAACCCCAACTTTATCCAACATTCTAGAATACTCTAAACATCTTCTGATAGTCCGCTCGAGCGGACCTCCATCGCTCGAGCGGTGACCCCTAAAGCATAATTCTGTGAATTTTCCAGAAACTTATCTCAAACTCCCAACTTTGCTTATATTTTGGTATTTCAAATTATCTATTAATTAACCATTAACACAGCCATAACAATATCATTCATCTCCAGGTATCTTAATTTCACTTTCACATATCGTTAAGTCAACAGTTAACGAGCAAAATTTTATGGCACCCATCCTCAATTTTAATTTCTTCTCTTCTCTTACCGAAAATATAAATGAATAAAATAAATAGATACCGGGTCCTTACAATCAGGATTATCGAGGTCTCGTCTTGTTGTGCTTCGCAAGACTTCCTTGATGATTTTGCGTTTCTATTGAAACTCGTTGCGCAGCTACTGCTCTTTTTTTTTCTTTGTGCAAAAAAAATATTATTTTTGATTTATACGAATTGAAATTAAAAATAATACCTGTGCTCAGATCTCCAACCACAGCTTCGAATATTCAATCATCGGCTTTGATACTACTAATTAGGATTTGAATACCAATACTCGAATGTGAACGAAAGCACATTCATGCACACACTAAAGAAAAAAATCACACAAAAATTTACGTGATTCAGCATAACATACATACATTTACGGGTGCGAGAGATAAAACATTATAACCGTAGAGTATACAATGCTGACATAAAAAATACCCCAAAACCTAACATCCACAACCTGAGCCCTGAAACAAATTATGTATCCGTGATCAAGGGTTACTCTCGTGTCCTCAGTATTTTTTATCTCTCCTTACATATTTACCCCATTTGATTCAGCTCTCCACAAATCTACTGAAATAATAAGGGTCATATTTGTAGGCAAAAATCCTCAAATCGTAGCCATCATATAATTATGAAACCCTAAAATTATAGTCACCATATATGTTACGCCCTAAACTCCCGGGTCACGTGAAAGCCCACCAAAACATCATTTATGAAAATAAGATTTTTAGTTGTAAAACCATCAACCCAAACATATAGCATTTGGATAAAAGAGTACCCGAGGTTCATCTCTCATAAACAGTAAGCGTATAGTTCTATACATGCATAAAGTACATCGCCACATGGCGTACAAGTTTTCCTTCAAAAATAGGCATCGCATGTGATAATACATGTCTCAAAACAAACAGGAAAACTAAGACAAGTCTTCCACCACCACGGGCATCTCTAAGTCAACTCCTCATGTTCACCTATACCTGAAAAGGTTTTACAACAAAATTTCACACCGTGAGTTGAAGCCCAATAGAAACAGACTATAAAGTTGTAAAGTAGGATATGCAATCATATAGTATGAACTGACTCAACCACAGGAGTCTAAAAAGGGTTTTCCATCCTTAAAACCATGCGTTGCAAACCGTGCAAATAACCTACCATAGTTAAGGAAAAATAGTAACAAAATAGTATTCTCCACTCGGGTCACACAGCTGAGGAAAATAAGATAAAATGAATCTTATGTACCGACTCTGTCACACACAGGGATAAAGGCAACAACTATAGACTCCTGTCCCTTACCTCAACCCAAGCCATGAGGCCGTTGAGTAATGGCAGGTTCTATATGGAGACACAGCAATACAGCCACACACGAGGGCAACCAGCTCTTTACAGGCTAAAACCAGGGAAAGAAGCACCTAACTGCTCTTTACAAGCTAAAAATTGAGGGAAGAAGCACCCAAACTAAACACTACCACAGTACATCTACGAATTATTTAAAAACGAGTACGTAGCTCAACTATGAAAAGCTTGTAAAACAGTTATACAGTTATACATCAACATGTATGAAAGATCCAAAATCCATCACCCGTGGACATCAAACAACATTTAAAATAATTTCCATTAAAACGCTTTCAAAGCTGAGACTCAACCCCTAGGGTTAGCTTCAAACCTCCAAAAACACATTTTTCAAGAGTTTCACAAAACCTCTGTTTTCAAAACCACCTTTTCGAAAATCACAGACATCCACACATCTGAATCATGTATTAAACCAACAAAAAGCGTAAAAATATGCTTTTTATCCAATAATAAGGTTTAAACATGAAAATATAACATTTAAAGCATTTTCTACCAGTGAAAAAGTATAGAATTGCACGTAGCATCCTTTAACTATAATATAGCCTAGGAACCAATCTCGATGAGTCAAAACTCGAAGCCCTAAAAATTGAACCTCGTCGAAACGAGAATTTGTCCGGATGGAAGCAAAGCTAACAGCGTGAATAGTAAGGATCCACAAGCTAATCGTCAAAAACTAGGCTCGGGCACCACAAAAATCTAGAGAGAAGGTAGGAGGTTTGAGAGAAAATGGAGTTTTGGAATTAAAATAGGCGCTAGAATATATATATAGGCTCGTCCAAACAAGGCATCCAATCGACTGAGCGGGCCAATTCAGTGAACTGAAGGTGTTTTAGATCTACAAAACACTCAAACCGACACAATCCAGTCGACTGAATTCCCAATCCAGTCGACTGAATCCCCAATCCAGTCGACTGGATCCACCTATTGTCCTCTCAGTCGACTGGGGAAACTCGTCCAGTCGACTGGACAGCTGTGGAATGCCAGAACAGGTTTTTCAACCCAAGGATCAATCAAACAAACCTAAACAAAACCCGAGAAAACGTAAAACACATCTACACATGCTGTTCTATAACAATGAAACATAAGCCATTCATCGAGGATATATATATAACAAAAAGGAACACATCAAACATGTATATATCACATAAAAATAAACGAACCTGGGTCTCACAACTCTTCTCCCCTTAAGGAATTTTGCACCCTAAATTCACTACAAGGTCACGAGGTAAACAACTCCGGGTATCTAGCATGAACCCCAGACTCAAGTTCGAATGTTGCTTCCTCAACCCTGTGATGAAGCCATAGGACCTTAATATAGGCAATGGTTCTCCCTCTTAACACTTGCTCCTTTATGTCCAGAATCTTCACTAGGCGCTCCTCAGATGTGACATCCTCATCAACCCACAACTCAGTCCAATCAAGAACATGTGAAGGGTCAGGCTCATACCTTTAAAGCAAAGAAACATGAAATACATTGTGCATAGACACCAACTGAGGTGGTAAAGCCAAACAGTATGCTACCTCTCCAATCCGTTCAAGGATCTCAAATAGCTCAATAAAACGCGGTGATAGCATCCCGCTTCGGCCAAACCTCATCAAGCCTCTGCGTGGTGAAATCTTCAAAAACACGTGATCTCCCACTACAAACTCCAATGGTCTCCTCCTCCGGTCAACATAACTCTTCTCGCGACTCTGAGCTGTCACTAAGCATTAGCAAATCTCGGTAATCTTCTTTGTCATCTCCCGCACCAAGTCGGGTCCTAAGACTGTGGTCTTTCCCACATCTGTCCAACACACTAGCGACCTACACGGCCTACCATACAAAGCCTCATACGGTGCCATCCAAATACTGAACTGATAACTGTTATTGTATGCAAACTCTACCAATGGTAAATGATCTTCCCAAGAACCCCGTAAATCAAGTATACAGGCCCTCAACATATCCTCGAGAATCTGTATGGTTCTCTCAAAATAACCATCCATTTGGGGGTAAAAAGCAGTGTTGAACGTCAAGCTCGTCCCTAAAACCTCCTGAAGACTTTGCCAAAAGCGCAATGTGAAGCGCAGGTCTCGGTCAGAAACAATAGACACAGGCACTCCATGTAATCGAACTATCTCTCTGACATACAATCTACTCAATCTATCCATCAAATCCTTCACGCGGATGGGAAGAAAGTGTACATGCTTTGTTAACCTATCAACCACAACCTAAACAGCGTCGTGTCTCTTAGGAGATCTAGGAAGTCCCGACACGAAGTCCATCATGATGTTCTCCCACTTCCATTCTGTTATCGGCAATGGCTGCCACAATCCTACTAGCTGCTGATGATCTGCCTTTATCTGCTGGCAAGTAAGGCACTGAGAAACAAACTGAAGTACATCCCTCTTCATTCTTGTCCACTGAAATTGACAGCGTAGATCATGATACATTTTTGTGCCCCCAGGATGCACTGCAAGGCAAGAATGATGACAATCAGGTAGTATATCAGCACGACATGACTCTGGTACAAATAACCTCCCAGCCAATCTCAAACTCTGATCTGGACTCACAACCCATCTCGTTGTGTCCTCTCCACTAGTCACACGATCCCGTATCATCTAAGCCTCCTGATCAGTCTACTGGACCTCTAGCACTCGTGCAACTAACATAGGTATTCAAACTACAGAAAATAGGGTGGCACCTTTCGTTATCTCCCCGAGACACAGATTAAACTCACCAATCTCTCCAAGCATGTCCCACTCGTGTATAGCCACAAAAGCTAACAAACCATGAGATCTCCTACTGAGAGCGTCAGCCACAACATTAGCCTTCCCTAGATGGTACTACAAGTCAAAGTCATAGTCTTCCAATAACTCCATCCATCGTCGTTAGCGCAGGTTTAGGTCTTTCTGTGAAATCAAGTATTTTAAGCTCTTGTGATTGGTGAAAACCTCGAAGTGCTCACCAAAAAGATAATGACACAATGTCTTCAAGACAAAGACCACGGCTACCAACTCCATATCATGCGTCGGATAATTCTTCTCATGCGTCTTCAACTGTCGAGATCCATAGGCCATAACCTTAACTCCCTGCATCAGACCACAACCCAGACCGTCATGCGACGCATCACAGTACACTGTATATCCCAAACCTCGCTATAGAATAATCAACACTGGTGCACTAGTCAATCTCGTCTTTAACTCTTGGAATGCCGACTCACAAGATTCACTCCAAACAAACATAACTCCCTTCTGTGTAAGACACGTCATCGATGCGGCAAGTCTAGCAAAATCCTTCACGAATCGCCGGTAATAGCCTGCCAAACCCAGAAAGCTACGGATGTCAAATATATTCTTCGATCATTGCCAGTCCATCACTACATTTGTCTTCGAAGAATCCACTGATACCCCATTCTCTGATACCACATGTCTAAGAAATCTCACATTAGAGATCTAAAACTCACACTTCTCAAACTTGGCACACAAGCGATGCTCTCTCAGAATATGTAGAACGATACGCAGATGGTCCTCGTGCGCCTTCCTCGTGGGTGAATAGATAAGAATATCATCCATGAACACCACCACAAAACTGTCCAGATATGGATGAAAGATACGGTTCATCAAACCCATAAACATCGTGTGAGCCTTCGTCAAATCAAACGGCATAACCAAAAACTCATAGTGACCATAACGAGTTTGAAAGGCGGTCTTCACTATGTCCTCGTCCCTAATTCGTAACTGGTGGTACCCTGACCTCAAATCAATCTTCGAGAAATAGCTCAACCCCTTCAACTGAACAAACAAGTCATCAATCCTCGGCATTGAATACTTGTTCTTCACTGTTACCTGATTTAGTTTCCGATAGTCAATACACAATCGTAAGGATCCATCCTTCTTCTTTGCAAATAAAGCTAGAGCTCCCCACAGTGATGTACTCGAACGTACAAACCCCTTGTCAAGCAACTCCTAAAGCTGTACCTTGAGTGAAACTCAGCTGGTGCAAAACGGTAAGATGGCATAGAAATGGGAGCATCTCCTGGAACCAGTTCAATAGAAAACTCTACCTCGCGGCTCGGTAGTAACTCAAACAAGTCATCAGGAAAGACATCTGGGTAATCGCAAACCAGAGGAGGTAGCTTCCCCCGGACTCCAATCATCTCATCCAACATGAGAGCTGAAAATAGGAAGCCTAGAGTCCCTCGACTCCGAGCAACATCGGGTATGGACGCCAAACCCTCATCCCTATCACCCAGGAAACGAAAGCAATCACCTGTCGGTGTACAAATCGATACCCTTCATCGATCGCAATCGATAAAGGCACGATAGATGGTCAGCCAGTCCATCCCTAGGATGACATCAAATGTGGTCATGTCGAAAATGATAAAGTCAAACTCTAAACAATGACTGGCGACCTCCAATAGCAGGATCTACAAACGTGACTCAACATCACACTCCCACTGACTGGGGTCTCTATGCTCAATGCAATACCCAACAATTTTGTTTCCAACCCCAATGCAGATGCAAAAGCAAAGGAAATAAATGAATGCAATACTCCCGTGTCGATAAGAACACTAGCCCATGATCTATACACTAGGAGAGTACCTCTGATCATGGATGTGGTAGTTGCAGCATCGGGCACGACCGGTGCTCTAGAAGAACTTGGGTCAGCAAGGACATATGCTCTACCCTGCGATGCTCTAGCCTATCTACTGTGGCCCTAGACTGTCTACTGTTTCTCAGACTGTACTGAGGCACCACCCTCTGCAAACCTAGACGTCTGAGCTCTAAGCTGTTGATACGTCTATCGTTCCTAGGCAGATGGAACAAATGGTCCTCCTACTATACTTTGAATACTCCCTCCTCGGGTATAGTTCCTCCTGATGTGCCCAGACTGACCACACTCAAAATCTACCGGTGGTCCTCTCCCTTGAGACTGAGAAGGTGCCGAGCTCTGAACTTAGCCCCTCAGCAGGCACTCAGGTGATCGATGCCTTGGCTGTTGACATCGATAACAAATGGCCTCTCTCTGCTCTAGCTTTCCTATAAAGGCTACTAAAGGTGCCGGTGTAGAAAACTGTGGCTAATACGACCCTGCCAGATAGGAACTCGGACCAGACAACCTGTGGCGCTTCCTCCTGTGCCCCTAAGACTGTATACGTCCCCCATCCTGCTAACTCCTACTCTCTCTGTCCCTGTGCATCTCGTTTAGGGTGTCTTCCACCTTTATGGCTGTCTACACCAACTCTGTAAAGACCTGCATCCTGAGTACTGCCACTCTATCTCAGATAGCAGGCCTCAAACTCCTTTCGAACCTCTTTGCACGAAACTCATTAGTAGGCACAATCTCCTATGAAAATCGAGATAAGTTAATGAACACGGCCTCATACTGGATCACTGACATCGTCCCCTATGTAAGAAAAATGAAGTCCTCCCTCTCAACTCGAAGGCAGCGAATGTAATCCTCATATCATCTTCCTCTATCTGAAGCGTATCCAAAATCCTGGTCACCAGCTCCAGCTAATTTGTGGCTATTGTGGGGTTGGGATCCCCAGAAAAGATAAGAGGGTCTAGACGGTGAAACTCACGCATTGCGACCGTTGCCCTTGGCTCAGGTACGCTCTTCCTTCCCCTAACGGCCTCGACCAGCTACCAGATGGATCCTAGCATCTCACGTAGCAGATCTACCTCATCAACTGGTCCTTGGGGTGCATTACCATCCCCAATATCTGGGACTGAAACATTCCTTTGGCCAGAACCACGGCCACATCCTCCCCGCGTGGACATAACTCTATACCAAAGCAACATAACAAGATAAGCTTTCATATAACATGTTATTGTTAACATAAAGACATAATCATGCTAACACATAGCCATTCAAGATCATGTAAACACATCTTACATACCGAGGAGAACCGACAAGAAAGACATGTCTATTTGGATAACCTACTCAGATTTCCTACTAGAAAACACGTTGGCCAAAGGCCTTTCTAACTTGGCTTCTAAGTTTGTTAATCCAAATGCCCGAAGGCAAGACTAATCAATCCTAAGGTCCAACCTCCATACTCAAGTAGACACAAACATTCATGCTCAGCAGGCTATCATGCTCATGTTATAAAAATACTTAAACACATGCAATTAAGCACATGCACATCCTCACAAGGTGATGTACACTCTTTTTCATGGCATTAGGTATTCGAACCTAGAGCTCTGATACCAAGTTGTCATGCCCCAAACTCCCAGGTTACATGAAATCCCACCGAAACACCATTTATGAAAATAAAATTTTCAATTGTAAAACCATCAACCCAAACATACAGCATTTGGATAAAAGAGTACTTGAGGTTTATCTCTCATAAATAGTAAGCATATAGTTTCATACATGCATAAAGTATATCGCCACACGGTGTACAAGCTTACCTTAAGAAACAGGCATCGCATGCAATAATACATGTCTCAAAACAAACAGAAAAACTAATACAAGTCTTCCACCACCACGGGAATCTCTAGGTCAACTCCTCATGTTCACCTATGCCTAAAAAAGTTTTTACAACAAAATCCCACACCGTGAGCAAAAACCCAATATAAATAGACTATAAAACTGTAAAGCAGGATATGCAATCATATAGTACGAATTGACTCAACCACAGAAGTCTAAAAAGGATTTTTCATCCTTAAAACCATGCGTTACAAACTGTGCAAATAACCTATCAAAGTTAAGTGAAAACAATAAAAAAATAGTATTCTCCACTTAGGTCATACAGCCGAGAAAAAAAAGATAAAATGAATCTTATGTACCGACTCTGTCACACACTGGGACAAAGGTAACAGCTATAGACTCCTGTCCCTTACCTCAACCCAAGCCATGAGGCCACTGGGTAATGACAGGTTCTATACGGAGTTACAACAACACAGTCACACACGGGGCCAATCGGCTTTTTACGGGAAAAAATTAAGGGAAGAAGCACCTAAATGCTCTTTACAAGCTAAAAACCGAAGGAAGAAGCACCCAAACCAAACACTGCCATGGTACATCTACGAATCATTTAAAAATCAGTACGTAGCTCAACTACGAAAAATTCATAAAATAGTTATACAGTTATACATTAACATGTATAAAATATTCAAAATCCATCACCCGTGGAGATCAAACAACATTTAAAATAATTTCCATTAAAACGCTTTCAAAGCTGAGAGTCAACCCTGAGGGTTAGATCTAAACCTCCAAAAATACGTTTTTCAAGAGTTTCACAAAACCTCTGTTTTTAAAATCATCTTTTTGAAACCCACAGACATCCACACATTCGAATCATGTATTAAACCAACAAAAAGCGTAAAAATATCCTTTTTATCCAACAACAAGGTTTTAAAATGAAAATATAACATTTAAAACATTTTTTATCGGTGAAAAAAGCATATAATTGCACGTAGCACCCTTTAAGAAGAATATAGTCTAAGATCTTACCTCGATGAGTCAAAACTCGAAGCATCGAAAACTGAACCTCGTTGAAACGAGAATATGTCCGGATTAAAGCAAAACCAACAACGTGAATAGCAAGGATCCACATGCTGATCGTCAAAAATTAGGCTCGGGCACCACAAAAATCTAAATAGAAGGTGGGGGGTTTAAGAGAAAATGAAGTTTTGGAATTAAAACAGGTGCTGGAATATATATAGGCTCGGCCAAACAAGGCATCCAGTTGACTGAATGGGCCAATTCTGTCGACTGAAGGTGTTTTAGATCTACAAAATACTCAAATCGACACAATCCAGTCGACTGAATCCCCAATTTAGTCGCCTGGATTCCCAATTCAGTCAACTAGATCCACCTACTGTCCTCCTAGTCGACTGGGGTCCAGTCGACGAGACAGCTGTAGAAAGCCAGAACAAGTTTTTCAACCCAAGGATCAACCAAACAAACCTAAACGAAACTCGAGAAAGCGTAAAACACATCTACACATGCTGTTCTACAACAATGAAATATAAACCATTCATCGAGGATATATATATAACGAAAAGGAACACGTCAAATATTTATATATCACATAAAAATAAACGAACCTAGGTCTCACAACCCGAATTATATGAGTCCGCAAAATACAAGATACACACTCAACAAAAATTAACTGATAGTTATTGGTTTTTTATGTTATTTCATTCGTGCTTACTTTTCGTATCGCGATTTGTACATCTTGTATGCATTAGTGTTCTTGTTTTTGTTTTTATTTTTATTTCTACTAGGTTTTGCAGCTCATTGGGTTTTATGCCAAGTTTTGATGAATAAGAAGAGCCCCGTTGAGTACTTATTGACGTTGAGATGGAATCATGGCTCATCTAGTTGTTTTATCTCTCTTAATACTTTTTAATTTATTCTGTCTTTATTTTGTTGGATCATGTACTTTAAACACATTAATTTGAGGGGGGGGGGGGGGTGTGTTAATTGTTTAAACATTTTTATTTTTGTATGCTCTTAATGCTGTTAAATAGATACTTGTCTTCAATTCTTCTGCAAAATATAATTATTTATTGATTTAGATATTTATGAGAACAGTAATACTAAGGTCCCCGAAAAGGAACCTAGAAAATTATTCCGAATTCAAAATGAATGGTTTAAATTTAGTTGCGTGTTGTGTGGGCCATACTGTAAATAAATTTAAACCACTAAGTTTGAATTTTGGTTAAATTTCTGAGAATATTTTCTAAATTTGTAGTATTATTGTTATGAGAATTCAGAGCGTTACTCGACTACTTCTTATAGTTTACTCTTCTTCAATGGAAGCCCGCGTGTTCCTTTGTGTTTTTGGTTGGG